>CM055677.1:41529890-41617390 GCA_029448645.1 Andrena camellia
TTCAGGTGTCATCACTTGGGGCACCTGGCCAAGGACTGCCGTTCGGCTGGAGATGGGGCGGAGCTCTGTAGAAGGTGTGGTGCACTTGATCATGAGATCGCGAAGTGCACAAACCCTCCCAAGTGCGCGATCTGCACTGGCAATGTGGCCACTGGGGTAAGGGCGACGCATGTTACGGCGTCGTTGTCCTGCCCAGCGAACAGGACAAGAGCGGTGATGGGGCCCCGCGGGTTCAAGATCATGGAATTATGGAATATAATATCTCTGAGCTAAACGTGAACCATATCGGCAGCTCCACTACTGGAGCAATGACGCGACCGGGGATTCCTCTATTTAGATTACTGGGTTCAATGGTCATTTCCCCACCCTCGCCGGGTCGGAAAAGACGGACGGGATTTGTGCGGCGGTGGTTGCCGGCAAACTGATGATGAGCTGTTATTGTTCCCCCAGGAAAAATATCCCGGAGTTTATGTCATTCCTGGACACCCTGGAGGGGATCCTTGTGGCGGCTATGTCCCCTGGGCTGGGCGTCATCCTTGCGGGAGACTTTGACGCCAGGTCACCAGCGTGAGTAGGCATGAAACGGGATAGAAGGGGTATGGAGTGCCTGAACCTTTTTGGGAGACACGGCCTCGTACCTATTAGACTCAAGGGGCGGTATACGTTCGCCAGAAACAACAGAACATCGATAATCGATGTTATGGGAACGGATGTGAGATCGGCCCGGTGGAATAGTGTGGTGATCGAACAGTGCACGTATTCCGACCATCTGTACGTGCTTCACAAGTTTAGGAGGCCCATTACATCTACGACTCCCCCGAATTATACGCAATATTCGGTGAAAAATATGGATGTGAATGCCGTCCTCCGTAGGTTCGCCCACCTGAGACAGGCGGATGGCGAGACACTTCAGGAGCAACCGGAACCCCTGGCGGAGAAAATTCAACGACTCCTGGAGAAGGTGGCCAGAAGTGAATTGCCTAGGAAGGCTGTCCCTCGGGGTAATAGGAAGCCAATTTTCTGGTGGACAGAAGAGATCTCGGCTGCTAGGAAGGAATCGTTTAAGATTAGGAGGTGGGCCCAGCGCCGCAGAAAGAGGTCGCTCCAGATGCCGATGAAGCACGTATGGCCTATGCGGAGTCTCAGAAAAAGGTACAGATCCTAATATGGAGAGCTAAGTAGACCCAATGGAGGGGCCTCTGTTCCATGGTGGAGAGCGACCGCTGGGGGAAACCGTACAAGGTGGTGATGTCCAAGCTCAGAGGTCGCCCCCCCCCCCCCACAGAACTGAGATGACGCCGTTCCAGGTGCGGGAGATTATCGCCCACCTCTTCGTTACAACCCCACCCCCCGGCCCTGGGAAGCCGGTTGGTTAGAGGGCCCGATACGGAGGCTACGATCCGAAGTGTGGACCAGGAGGTCATTAAGGAGGTAGTGGGGAGGATAAAACCCAGCAAGGCCCTTGGCCCGGACGGGGTACCCTCCGAAGTAGTTTCATGTATCATGAAGACCTTCCAGCAAGATTTGTCCGATTTGGTGAAGGACACGCTCAGGAGGGGCACCATCCCGTCATCGTGGAAGAGGGCGAGATTGGTGCTCATCCCAAAGCTAGAAAAGGACCCGAACATCCCGAGGTCCTACCGCCCAATTAGCGTGCTCCCCGCCCTTAGTAAGGTGTGGGAGTACACCATTAAGGCGGTAATAGAGAGGCAGACGGGGCGTGATCCGTTCCGGCCCACGCAATTCGGCTTTACAAGGGGCGCGGGCACAGTTGAGGCTTCCCTGGAGGTGACCAGTTTCGTGGAGGAGAGCTCCAAGAAGGGAAAGGCTTGCGTTATGGTCGCAATCGACACCCTAAATGCCTTCAACAGCCTGAAATGGGGCCTAGTTTTGGCTGAGCTTGGAGAACAGGGGGGCGGGTGTCGTCCGCGGTCCTGAATGTCATTAAAGACTACCTTAGTGATAGGTGGGTCTCGGTCCAGACGCAGCATGAGCAGATCGATGTACAGTTTACGGCGGGGATGCCCCAGGGCTCCGTTTTGGTCCCGTTCTTTTGGAATTTAGTGTACGACGGGGTCCTGGAAACGATGGATAACGACCGGTTCACCCGCGGTTCATCTTGCGGTCTTAATTTCGGCGAGTAGCCCCCGGCAGCTTGAACAGAAATTGGGCGTAGCCATGGAAAAGGTGCGACGATAGTTCAAGAGTGCTGTACTTACTATCGTCTCCAGTAAAACGGAGGTGGTTGTGCAGGCTGGATTTCGGGCCAGCAAGATCCAGAAGTTCCCGGTGATGGGTATGGAAATAACATCCACCGAATCACTTAGATACCTGGGGATTACGCTGGACTGTCGGAGAACCTATAAGGCTCACTTGGAGAACGCGGCTGCTCGGGGTGATAGGCTCATGGGGTCACTCTCCGCTCTGCTCCCGAACACGAGGGGTCCCTCTCTGCACGCGAGGCGACTGTACTACTGTGTTTGGGAATCAGTAGTTATGTACGCCGCCCCGGTGTGGGGAGGTGCTGTGAACTCAGGCGCCAACCGACTCTCAGGCGTGCGCAAAAAACGGCACTGATTAGGACGACGACAGCATACCGGACAGTGGCGTTTCAAGCCCTTTGCGTGCTCGCGGTCAGAATGCCTATAACGATAAAAACGGAGATGTGGAGAGCCGTTTTTATGACAAAGGCGAGGGATAGGACGAACCCGCTTTTTCGGGTGACCCGTTGACTCTAGCGGCGAGAATTGCCGTACACAAGAGGGAAGAGCTGATAAGGGCTACGAGGAAATGGCAGGATACCTGGGATGCCTTTGACCCGGGAAATTGGACTAGGAGGTTGGTGGGCTCAGTGGAAACATTCCTCGGGAGTGCGGGGAAATGTCTCCCGTTGGACTGCTGGACGAATCAGATTTTGACGTCCCACGGCTCGTTTGCTGCCTTCGGTAAAAGGATAGGTAAGGCTCAGTCTCAGGCGTGCGCCGATTGCGGAGCGGCAATCGATAACGCGGAGCATGTCCTCATTGATTGTCCCACATACATGGCGGAGCGGAGGGCTCTGGCCTCGGCCCTGGGGGCCCCTGTGGAGGTGGCAACCCTTGTTGGTCTTGCTACTAAGCCGGAGGATAACCGTGCCCATCTTAAGACCTTCGCCGAGAAGTGTATGAAAAACCGCTGTTATAAAGAGATCGAGCAGGAAAAGGAGGCCAGGGCAGAGCGTGTGATGGTGGCCAAGGAGTTGGCAGCCGCCAGGGCACTGGAGATCAGGAGGCGGGGCAGGACAAAGGTGGGTAAAAAAGGAAAAAAGAAAGGAGTGAGAACCCCACGGGGAGAGCGGGGACCCCCGACCCAGGAAGGTGAGTAGAGTAGTCCCACTGGCCCTGTCTGGGGCTATAGTGGCCTGGGGAAATGTGAACCTGGGGGCCTTCCTGGAGGTAATCGAAATTGATTGACCGATTAGGTGGGACAGACAGGTCTGTTTTTTAATATACCAGGGCGGAGAATTGTACATATTTGATGTTATTTATTTATTTATTAAATATTTATTCTCTCGTGTACTTGTTCGTTAATTTAATTGTATATATAGTGGTTAGTACGACCAAATCCGCCCCCCCCCCTGGCCTCGGGTGGAGGTAGGAGGGATGGGTTGTGCCGCAAGAGGAGGTCCCTTATCACTTACAGCCGGGATGGGGGATAAGGAGGGCTGCCACCTTCGAGCAGGAGAGGGATAAAATAATACATTAAGTACCACCCTCTCCCAAGGTTGGCTATGTTGCTAGGAGGCAACCTATGAGCGGGTTTTTAGTGGGTATCCCGCCGGTTAGCGGCGGCGAGTCCCACATATCCCCGGCTCGGTCGAGGGATGCATAAAGCATTTTCTCCCTCAGAAAAGCAGTGGTAGTGGTAGTGGTAGTGGTAGTAGTGGCAGTGGTAGTAGTGGTAGTGGTGGTAGTGGTAGTGATGGTAGTGGTAGTAGTGGTAGTGGCAGTGGTAGTAGTGGTAGTGGTGGTAGTGGTGGTAGTGATAGTGGTAGTAGTGGTAGTGGTAGTAGTCGTAGCGGTAGTAGTAGTGGTGGTAGTGGTAGTAGTAGTAGTGGTAGTGGTGTTAGTGGTGGTAGTGGTGGTAGTGGTGGTAGTAGCGGTCATAGTAGCGGCGGCACCGGCGGCGGCGGCAGCAGCAGTAGTAGTAGTAGTAATCGTTCACGCACGCACACTATATTAGTTTCCGTACCACGTTGGTTATAGGGCCGTATTCGACTATACGCTCGTGTATGATCAAACAGTAATATTAGCGGGAAAATTTTCTTTGCATTCGTAATTTATTCGCACGTCCACCGTAGCGCTCTTCAACGACTCGTATTGCCTAGAGCAATCTATGATCGCGATAGGCGCGTATTGAAAGAATTCGATCGCGTTCAGCAACGGTTCTCCGTGACCGTAGTATGATCGACGGAATTTCGCGTACATATCGTACAGGATCGCGTATTTATACTTATCGAAATCCATGTTCATGTCGTCGTACGGATACGCCTCGGAATTCAGGTACAACCGAACGTTTGTGAGATTACATGGCGAACATCACGTATCGAGGTTTCTCGATTTGCGACGTAGCTTTCACGGTCCACGTGTGTTTCGTTGTCGCTTCCAGTAACGGGTAATTGTGCATGGCCCACGATCGAAAACTCATAGCGATCGGCCGACTGCTTTCCAGGATACGCAGCATCGATAGTAAATTCACTTCGTGCAAAACGACGTGGGGCATACGCCACTGAACCTTGCGTATCTCTGGTTTCGGTCTCGCAGTGGCGGATGTAGAGTGCATCGCGTTCGTATCGACTCGCGATCGAATAAGGATCAGCTCGTGCCGCGCGTTCATCACAATGTGTTTGTAATCCTCGCAGAATCCTAATAACACGTTCATGGGTACGCAGAAATTGAAAGAGCCCGAATAAAAAATATCTTTATCGTACTCGATGGTATGATTCCAACCGGCATCCGCAAGCAATTTGCTTCTATCGACCGACAATGAAACGTAATTTTTCAACGTGGTAATGATCCCGGGATTTCGGCAATAATCAATCTCCCCACCCTTCAATTCGTATCGAATCTCATCGAACATGAACGCTACGCAATTGTTGTCGAGAACTGCGGTCGCGGACGTTGCCGGGCTTTTCGCATCCTGCGCCGTCAACGTGCGACGACCTTTGATCTAGAGAAAACTTTCGCACGGAAACGTGTACAGATCTTGCTGCTGTATGGGGATTCTTATTTCATCGTTATTGTCGAGCCTTGTGTTGGCGTACGGATTATAAGATTGTAGAAGGTTGGCGTATTCGCCACGTCCTGAATAATAGACATCGTGTCGCTGTCTTCGCTTGTCTAATAGGCGACGATTAATCCTAGCGATCGTAAAAAACGCGCATTTTGACGAGTCAACGACTTTCTTATGCTTATTACCGGTCCTCTTCTTATCGCTCCACCCGTCCTTATTCTTCTACATCCACTTTCCGATAAGGGGTTGTGCCGATGACGCGAGAAAGAGACGATTGATGATTCGTACGTGTGATCTAAAGGCAAGGTCCCATTAGTGTAACTGCGTGCCGCGCACGACATTTTCGTCCACTTGAAAGGGTCTAATTTATGAGACCGCGCGCACGAAATGGGCCGACGCTCTGCCAGGCGCGCACGTGAATGCTTGGCGCGCACGTTGAAGACAGTGGAAATACTAGCCTCCTTTTCTACATCTTGGTTTCTTTATCTAAATAAAGCTAACGACGGCGGTTATGCCAGTAGCCGAAACAACGCCTTCACACTTCATACTGCTTATTCCCGGCATCCTGTTTGTTTTTATTCTCACACGATATGAGATTGAGGGTAGAGGGGAGAGTATATCATAACCAATTGGATCAGCATTCCTCCCAGACGCGAACTTTCTACCCCTGCACAGGAAATACACGTATATCATTTCCTCTGATTAATTCGCATTTCTGAAATGGGTAGGCAAGTATATCCTGGTGTGTGTACTTAAAGTCCCGAAATATCTGGCTTATAGAGGATGTCATAAATGCTGTTACTTTATTGCATACTGAAACATTTGTTTTTAAGTAATTAGGTACCTACATTTAGTTTACCTGAAGGTACTAACAATGGTTTATGACTTAGAAAATGATTCAAATTTGATTTCCGTACATCCACAAATGTCGAGATGCAATGCGATAGGAAACGGAATTACAGTTAACACATTTACTGCTCAGGCGGTCACCGGCGGTGAATGCTTTGACAGTAAGTAGATACATAATGTCATTACGAGTAATCTGAAATAGTAAATGCACTATTGTACTATTAAATAGTTTACTTTTTTAGGCGTATGAATAGCCTCTGGCGTGAACGAATGAACATAGAAGTCACGGTAAAATGATATTTTTACACCAAAGTAGCATTTTCTTGCAGGATGAATCAAAGCAATAACTTAATTATTTTTGAGAAATAGAATAATTTGAAAGTGATAAAGATGGACAACTATAATTCAGTGTCACATATCTGCATATATAGTGTATTACAATTATGATGTATCTAGAAACAAGTATACCTATCGCAGCAGTATAATTGTTGCTATTTACAGTAATAATTTTCATGTCATTGCTTGCTTTAATATATAAACTAAATAGTAGACCATAAACACACGTATGCAAGTGATATGTAGGAGTAAAGAGTACATTTGCGTTGAAAAACACATTTTTTCAGTCTTTTCGACAATACGCGGCGTGCATTCGCGTGCGCGCGTGGCAGAGAAATCCCGGCATAGCGCGCACACGAACGCTTTCGACGCGCGGGTCGTCGTAAAAGTCGACCCTTTCAAGTGCTCCAAACTCCTCGAAAATCCGAGAAACTCGTAAATCTGACCCGTGCGCGGCGCGCAGTTGCACCAGTGGGAACGTCTTTCTGCAACAAATCGGCCTTGCGCGTCAAAAAAAACGTGCGCGGCGCGCAGTTGCACTAGTGGGACCCTGCCTTTACACTAATATACTACACACGCGCGCATACACGTGTGGTCACGCTACCTATCGCGCGAACGTCGTTGAACGTGCAAACGAATCGTTATTTCTTCTCCACGGAAATTAATAGAACGATCGTATTGATCGACGATGCACAACGTTAGAACGTGTATTGCTCGTGCGACGATCGGCAGATAAATGGCGTGTCGCGGGTGTTATGTATGGATAATAAATAGAGACAGGCAACTTCCAGTAACAATACGTTTACTTATAGTGAGCAATAAGAGGTGCGGCGAAGGAACCACGCTAGATTTTACAGGCACACTCCCGTACGGCCACCATGCATGTACTCGCACTGGCGGTCAGCACGGCACTCTGTGTAGCTGTTATTCGGCGCTCTCGCTCTGTGTATCACGGCTCGCTCACGCACTCGTCACGTACAACAACACACATACCAATACATTACAGCGGGGTTTCCGATATCTTATATCCCGGCGGCACGCGAGGTGAAAATTCATGGATCGTGTGTATCTGTTTATCGTTGTTGTACGCGCCGGTACTGACATTGCATGTTACTCTGATCACGTTGACATTTATAATATTCACGGGTACGTCGGACTCGTGCCAGCTTCTCGGCAATAAGACAAGATTCGGGGAAAATCCTAGTAATGGGCCCACATTGTTCGATTTCGTGAAGTCTACAAAGAACGAGCAGTACAGCTCGCTTTTCATGGTATCGTTGTTAGCTCGTAGCATTAGAGGGTACTTGTCATCATCGTTGCTTTCATTGTTACCGAGTCTTCGAGGATATCGATCGAGTAATCATTGCTACAGGTACTCGGCGATAGCGTGTAATTCGTAGGAGCCGTGGGGGATCGTAATGCATTCATGAGCGGCGTCGACGATGGAGTCGTTGCCGGTGTCATAGTACACGACGAAACATAATTTATCGTTGCTCAAGTCGATGTTCGGTATCGTGTTAAACGTCTCCAAGTCCGCGAGTCCTAATTCGTATTGACTATCACTCAAATATATCGGAGGGAAATAGTCTACCATGAGCACGCTGCTGCGACCCGTTAACGTGAGCGTGAACGACACATGATAGATTACACTCGCGAGACGCAGAGAGAGGAAGTGACGCGCGCGTACGAATACTCGGCAATTTATCGATATTACGAGTCTTTATTATAGAAGATGTGGATTGCCATTACGCATGGATACATTGTAGCATAATTTTAGTATACATCATTATTAGTATTAGTATTAGTATATAGGCCATAATTCCATAGACATTTGCTGTACAAATTGCATGCATAAGCGACCGCAATTCATCTCGTCGAAACGTTGAAAACGATTGTGATTGTACGTGATCGTTGTACCGCGTCCGAAATAGTAGATCAATTCCGCGGGTGGTCGCAGATTCCTAAAACTATCAAAGTATTGTACTCGCAGTCCACGTTTCACGTACGCTACGCGGGAACTCGGGGTTTATACGAATTGTTGTTCATGGGAATACCCAACAATCAGGCGTACACGGACGCGGATCTTCGCTCGAAAGGGGTTCGACGACGCGCGAAATTCAACGTCGGTGACAAGGTACGCGTGAGCAAGTTCAAGACCCTCCTCGAGAAAGTGTACACTCCGAATTGGTCGACCGAAGTGTTCGAAATCGTAACCGTACAACGAACGTGCTCGGTGACGTACATTCTGCGCGATTCCGCGGGAGAACCGATCTCGGGTGGATTCTACGAGTACGAACTGCATTTGTTCGCGAATACGGACGTCTATCTGGTCGAGAAGATTATTTGTCGCAAAGGAAACTAGATGTACGTTAAGTGGCTCGGATTCGATTCGTCACGGAACTCGTGGATACGTGACAAGCATATTCTATGAATCGCGATCATAAACGCGCTCTATGTGACGGGAATAAATAAATAAATACATATAAATATGTATACATTGTCCGTTTATTCAAGTATTCTCCTTCTTCTCATATATGTGTACAATTAATCTTAATAAAATAATAAAAACAGGAAAAAATATATTCATAAATACATATATACAGGGTGTCCCAAAAATGTCGGAGTTCCTTGAAAGGGGTGACTCAGGAGGTGATTTGAAACAACTTTTTCCTTAGCAAAAATATTGTCCGAGGCTTCGTTAACGAAATATTAACAAAAAACCCCGACCAATCAGAGCGCGTGCCTTCCCTCCGTGCTCCCGCGGTAGCGTTGGCTACGCGGTAGGCGTCTGCGCTTGTACTACGCACGTACGAATAAGCAAGTCGGCATGCATTGAAGGAAACCGCGTTACACAGTTTTTTTTTAAAGCAGAATCGTAAATAATAATTATTTGAAGTAAGACGACAATAAATACGTAAATTTCGTTATCAAATAACGCATAAATGAAAAGGTAGTGTAACAGAAAATGTACGGCAAGTGAACGTAATTCGTTATTGAGGTAAAAATCCGTAGTTTAATAACCGCCATCACAAATAAATTTAAAAAACAATATTAGGTGCATGAATAAATTCTTCCCGACTGAATTTATATAATCAGTACAAAGCTACCGAATTTCTATCGCGGTGATATTCGTAAGTTGCCAGAAAAATGGCAAAAGGTAATTAACAATATTGGAAATTATTCCAATGATTGAGTTGTTTTCATATTTTTTAAATGAAACTATTATTGTACCGTAAAATCGGAAAGAATTTATTTCTATACCTAATAATCACCAATAAATTAAAAAAAAACTCACCCATTCGGACATTCCTTTCCTTCCTTTTCGGAAATCTGTGCACTGGGTCACTATACCGATCCTGGTCATCGGTGGACGAAAAGATTTATGGTATGGTAGCGCCCAGTGCTCAACTGATCGCAGGTATTCGCAGGACACCACCCGAAGGTAAGGGTCGCAACGTCAAGTGCGTTCGGGTTAATGTACCGAATATTCACTACACTGCACTGCTACTAACACTGATCACTTAATTTATTTTTCATGGAACGTGTTGTTCCTACGTTATAAAAATTGGTGGCCCCGAAAGTGGCCGATTACTATTAGTTGAGCAGTTGCTCGATGTGACCACCCTCAGCGTCTATGCACGCCTCAGCACGTAGAATCAGTTGTCTTTGGACGGCCTGCGAAGTTTGCGGCGTTATGTTCGCCACCGCAGCATGAAGTCGCGCCACAATGTCTTCCAGTGTATCCACTGGCTGACGGTACACGTCATCCTGAAATGATTGTTGTACAACAAATACAAAACGTAAGTAAAAAAGAATACCTATAAAAAAAAGTAACAGCAAGAATTAAATTACCTTCAGGTAGCCCCAGAAAAAAAAATCCAGCGGGGTCATATCCGGTGACCGTGGGGGCCACGCGACAGGACCGCCGCGGCCGATCCACCAGTCCGGGAAGGTTTCATGTAGGTAGACAACAGAACGTGTTGGATGCCATCGACGAAGACCCGACCGTCAGCGTGCGCGACTTGAGCCGCCGCCTAGAGTAAGTCACAGTACAAGATAACTGCAGCAATTATTAATTAAGGAAAACAAATGTTATCTAATAGTGGATGTTTCTGCATTTTCTTCTAGTGCCAGTAGAATGACGGTACACCGAACTCTGAGGGAAAACATGTTGCATCCGTACAGCTATGTATGGGTGCAACATTTGCACCCCGGGGATGGCGACCAGCGGGTTCAATATTCCAGGTGGCTGTTGGGAGAAGTGCAACGGGATCCGTCGTTCTGCAAATACATATTCTGGACGGACAAAGCACTCTTCAATACGGAAGGGTGCTTCAATTCCCACAATCGGCATCTGTGGAGCGACGAGAATCCACTAGCGCTTTGGACACGAGCAGCACAAATTCGTTGGTCGATTAAAGTATGGGCCGGAATTTGTGGTGATTTTATCGTTGGGCCGTACATACTGCCGGACAGGATGGGCGGCCCAGCGTATAAAGTGTTTTTAAAGCATGTTCTGCCGGATCTCATGATGCATATTCCAAATGAGATCCGACGGATCATGTTCTATCAGCAAGACGGGGCTGGTGGTCATTTCACCAATATTGCCTGCGACTACCTACATGAAACCTTCCCGGACTGGTGGATCGGCCGCGGCGGTCCTGTCGCGTGCCCCCCACGGTCACCGGATATGACCCCGCTGGATTTTTTCTTCTGGGGCTACCTGAAGGTAATTTAATTCTTGCTGTTACTATTTTTATAGGTATTCTTTTTTACTTACGTTTTGTATTTGTTGTACAACAATCATTTCAGGATGACGTGTACCGTCAGCCAGTAGATACACTGGAAGATATTGTGGCGCGACTGCATGCTGCGGTGGCGAACATAACGCCGCAAACTTCGCAGGCCGTCCAAAGACAACTGATTGTATGTGCTGAGGCGTGCATAGACGCTGAGGGTGGTCACATCGAGCAACTGCTCAACTAACAGTAATCGGCCCCTTTCGGGGCCACCAATTTTTATAACGTAGGAACAACACGTTCCATGAAAAATAGATTAAGTGATGAGTGTTAGTAGCAGTGCAGTGAAGTGAATATTTGGTACATTAACCCGGACGCACTTGACGTTGCGACTCTTACCTTCGGGTGGTGTCCTGTGAATACCTGCGATCAGCTGAGCACTGGGCGTTACCCTACCATAAATCTTTTCGTCCACCGATGACCAGGATCGGTATAGTGACCCAGTGCATAGGTTTCCGAAAAGGAAGGAAAGGAATGTCCGAATGGGTGAGTTTTCTTTAATTTTTTGGTGGTTATTAGGTGTAGAAATAAATTCGTTCCGATTTTAGGGTACAATAACAGTTTGATTTAAAAAATATGAAAACAACTCAATCATCGAAATAATTTCCAGTATTGTTAATCACCCTTTGCCATTTTTCTGGCAGCTTACGAATATCACCGCGATAGAAATTCGGCAGCTTTGTACTGATTATGTGTTGGCGTATACGGCGAAGTGTCGGCATATACGGCGAAGCAGCGATACGAGCTGTAAACAGAGGACTGAGGTCTGGACACTGTCAAGTGTCACATTATGGCCCTACGCACCGCTCGGCCTCTTTGGGGCTTGTCAACCACCGAAGACCGTGGTTATCTCAGTTTCTCTCCGGACGCAGTAGATGCTACACGCGATCAGTATTTCTTATATTCACCAGTTTGACACTATTAACTTAATTGTATCAATAACGGAACACTATTGTATTTGCTCTGTTGAGTTACTGCGCATCCTACCAGGTTCCCCAACAGGTTATGGGCCCAGGTTCTCAGAGAACTCAGTAATAAGAGCATAAAGTTACGCAAGTGTCAAGTGATACAGTGAAAGACTAAAGACTAAAAACAATAGTGAAAATGTCGGACAGTACGCGAATGCGTTTTTCAGTGGACAAACTAAACGGTGATAATTACGAAATTTGGAAATATAAAATAGAGTTACTGTTAATCAAGGATGGTGTGTGGAGCATTATAAGGGATCCCAAACCAGAGGTACCAGATGAGACGTGGCTGAAAAACGACGATCTAGCTCGTGCGACAATCGGACTTCTAGTGGAAGACAACCAGTTGGTGCACATCCGGAATGCGGTTCATGCAAAGGAAGCTTGGGAGTCACTCAAAAATTATCACCAGAAGGCAACGCTATCCAGTAAAGTCTTTCTATTGAAAAGGGTTTGTAGAATGACTTTGGCGGAAGGTGGTAATGCAGAAAAACACGTGACAGAAATGCTGGACATGGTGAACAAATTAGCGGGATTGGGAGAGAACCTCAAGGACAACTTGATAGCAGCGATGCTTTTGAGTAGTTTGCCGGATTCCTATGGGGCATTGATCACTGGCTTAGAAAGTAGGTCAGAGGAGGATCTTACGTTGGATCTTGTAAAAAGTAAAGTAATCGACGAGTACAAGAGACGTAAGAGCAACGGGGCCATCAGTATGGAAAATAATGAAACGGCAATGAAGATTCAACCTAAAGTGGGTAAAAGTAAAGCCAGCACGACTTGTTTTTTCTGCAAAAAGGCAGGTCACATCAAAAAGGACTGCACAAAGTATCGCGAGTGGAAACAAAGACAAGAAAAAACAAAGGTCTGTAAAGCTACAGAGGACCACGACCGATGTGCTATGGTACAAACACATGCGTTTAGGCGGACCATTGAAGATGTTTGCGCCGTCGCAAGGAGCGACGCGAAGAGTCGAAAATGGTACCTGGACTCGGGGGCGACCAGCCACATGGCGTGCGTTAAGGATTTTTTCGTATCTCTAGACTTAAACAGAAAAGGTCACGTGAGTCTAGCTGACGAAAAGGTAGTCGTAGAGATACAGGGTGTAGGAACATGCACCATACAGAGTTTCCTGAATAAAGGAAAAATGGAGGAAATCGTCATCAAGAACGTGCTGTACGTGCCGCGGCTTAGTTCAAATCTCATTTCAATGAAGAAACTAGCGAGGGACAGTTATAAGTTAGTGCTTGAAGTTGAAGAGTGTAATATCTTCAAGGCCGGAGAACTGAAGGCTGTTGTGGAACCCTAAGGTGACTTATACGAGTTAAAAACAGCTGAAAAGGCCCTCGGAGCAGTGAAAATGGGACAGTGCAGTGAAAGTTGCATACATGTGTGGCACAGACGTTTCGGGCACCGGGACCTTAGTGCAATAAAGGACTTAGTGAAAGAAAGGTTGACAACCGGAATAGCAATTCGGGACTGCGGAAAGCCTGAAGGGGCTTGTGAGTGCTGTATAGCGGGGAAAATAGCACGAAAACCTTTTCCGAAGGAATCGAGCAGCATGACTCAGGCACCTCTTGACCTTATCCATACGGATGTTTGCGGGCCCATGCAGACAACAACCCTAGGAAACAAAAGGTATGTTCTATCGATCATTGACGACTATAGCAGATATGCGAAAGTATATTTGTTGGAATCGAAGGATCAGATAGCGGCATGCATTAAGGATTACATCGAGATGGTCAAGACACAATTTTCAAGAAAACCAAAAATAATTCGGTCAGATAGAGGAGGGGAATACGTAAATAAATATCTCCCGAATTATTTGAGGAATGAAGGCATCGGGATGCAACTCACTGCGGCATATTCGCCTCAGCAGAATGGAGTTGCCGAAAGGAAAAACCGATCCCTGATGGAAATGGTCAGGTGCATGCTGATCGAGGCGAACGTAGAAAAGAAGTATTGGGGTGAGGTAGTTTATACCGCGACTTACCTACAGAATCGGTTGCCAACCAAAGCAAAAAAGAGGACACCATTTGAGATGTGGCACTCAAGAGCTCCGGACGTAGCTAATTTAAAGGTATTTGGGTGTGAAGCGTACGCACATGTTCCAAAAGAACATCGAAGAAAGTTAGATCAAAAGGCTAGGAAACTGTTTTTTGATGTTTGGATACTAGGGTGTGAATGTGAAATGAGTCACCATATATACGTAACGATAACAACATATATTCAACGATTAACAAAGTCAATACAAGTATAAAAAATGAAACGTTTAAGGAGCACGAAGCGTTCGGTACGAAGTCCCGCGAGGTTCTGCTCTTTCTCCTCGGCGTTTAACAAACGCCCGAAAATTTCCGAACGGGGAAAACAAATTTCCCACGCGCCCCAAGGTTGCGGAAGAGGACACTCTGTCCTTAACACTTCACCAGGGCTCTGGCAACCATCATTTTATTGCCCTAGCCCTCAAGCTCGACCACCCGCAGTAGGCACTCGAGCAACCGACCGTTTTAGGCCTAGGAAATAAATAAAACTTTCTCCCGGCCTACAGTCCGCTACACTACCCCCTTACCAGTGATAACGCTACAGGGGTAAGAAACAAAACTGACCTATAAGGGTATACGTACGAATCGTTCGTAAGATTCACGCTACAGCATATATAGAAGTCAGTCATAAAGCAAAGTAAAACCATAATACTAAATAATGTGGATGAATAGCCTACATTACACTAATATGATATCCTTATAATACTTACTATAACATATTCTTACAATACCAAGTATAATACACTTACACTACAATATAATGCGATACGACACGATTCAATTAGATCCCAACTTGTAACCGCTCGGGAAATCGTACACGTCTACCAGATCGTGTTTTAGAACCGTCATCTGGTGTTCGTAAATCGTTTTTGTCCGGTCGTGTCGTTTGTACATCGTCGTGTAAGTCGTTGTTGTCAGTTTGAGGTCTATTTAACGGTTGATAATCATCATTGTCAGCGAAAATGAAAGCTGGTTTCAACCTATCGTTGGAAACCCTAATCCTTTCCCCTCTAATATCAATAACGCAATTCTTATCACCGCGCTGTAACACCTCAAACGGTCCGTCATAAGGAGATTGTAAAGGACCTTTGACAGCATCATGACGCACAAATACGTGCGATGACGTGGCGAGCTCTTTAAAGATAAAAGTTTTTCTTGTGCCATGTCGCCTAACGGGTGAGGGTCTAAGTTGTTTCATACGGTTCCGTAATTGAGTAACAAAATCGGAAGATCCCTCCACACCTTTTGACATGAAAAACTCGCCAGGCAATCGCATGCCTGTACCATAAATCATTTCTGCCGCTGTGGCCTTCAAATCCTCCCTAAATGCCGACCGAATACCTAACAGGACAACAGGTAAAATTTCTACCCAATTTTCGGTCGCGTGACATTTTACAGCCGCCTTGAGCTGACGGTGAAACCTTTCCACCATACCATTTGCTTGTGGATGGTACGCGGTAGTTCTTAAATGTGTCGCGCCAATTAACTGTGATAGCTCTTTAAATAAATGAGATTCGAACTGGCGTCCTTGATCTGTTGTAATCCTCAACGGTACACCAAAACGAGCAATCCAGATATTAAGAAAGGCTTTTGCAACGGTTTCCGCGTCAATTTCCGCGATTGGTATAACCTCTGGCCAGCGAGAGAAACGATCTACGCACGTTAAACAATATCTACAACCCTTGGACATTGGCAACGGCCCCACAATGTCAATATGCACGTGTTCGAACCTGCCAGAATCTTTAAAATCTACTACGGGAGTTGTAACATGTCGTGTAATCTTCGCTCGCTGGCAAGGAATACAATGTTTTGCCCATTCCCGACAATCTTTATTTATTGCAGGCCAAACAAAGCGTTCTGTTATGAGTCTTTGTGACGCCCGTATGCCTGGATGCGAAAGCCCGTGAAGGGAATCAAAAAACGCCCTTCGTAATGATTTTGAGACAAAGGGTCTAATTGTTTCGTTAGCCGTATCGCAATATAAAGAAACCTCAAACGCAGGAAAATGGACTTTCCTGAGCCGAAGTGCAGATGACTCAGATTTTAAAATTTCCTTAAGCTCTAAATCTTGCTCTTGTACCTGCTCGAGTGCCTTATAATCTGGGGCTGGTGTTATAGCCTCAACTCGCGACAATACATCCGCTACGGTGTTCTCAACGCCTTTAATATGCCTAATATCCGTTGTAAATTGACCAATAAAATCTAAATAACGGAACTGGCGCGGCGAGCACTTATCAAGCTTTTGCTTGAAAGCGAACACCAGCGGTTTATGATCTGTATAAATCGAAAAATCGCGGCCTTCAACCGAATGTCTAAATCGCTTAACTGCTATATAAATCGCTAGTAGTTCGCGGTCGTAAGCGCTATATTTCCGCTGGGCAGAAGAAAGAGCCTTCGTGTAAAAGGAGAGGGGTTGCCACATGCCATTCACGAATTGCTGTAAAACAGCTCCAATGGCATAATCTGATGCATCTACGGTAATATTAATCGGTGCACCCGGTACAGGATGCACAAGCCTCGTAGAATTGGCAAGACCCGCTTTTACATCTTCGAAAGCTTTCTCTGCTGCTTCTGACCACGGCACGGGTGTATTACCCTTTTTAGATCCCTTGAGCAGGTCATTCAAGGGCTGCATCAAATTCGCGGCGCCAGATATGAACCGTCGATAAAAATTAATCATACCTAAAAAATTTCGAAGCAATTTTATTGTCGCGGGCTTCGTGAAATTTGTTATTACTTCGACGCGTTCTGCCGAAGGTTTCATACCGTCCCGGTTAATGGTATACCCCAAGAAGTTAATTTCTTTGACGCCGAAAACGCATTTTGCAGGGTTTATTACAATACCATACTCTTCCAAACGCTCGAAAACAATTCTAAGATGTTCCTTATGTTCGGTTTCATTTTCCGACGAAATAAGGAAATCATCAATATAAGCGTATACAAAGTCTAGTCCGCGAATTACCTGGTCTACAAAACGTTGGCATGTCTGTGCCGCGTTTCGCAGCCCAAATGGCATAAAAACTGATTCAAATAATCCGAACGGAGTTGTAATAGCCGTTTTCTCACAATCTTCTGGCGCAACCGGAATTTGATTATATGCGCGGACTAAATCTATCTTTGAAAAAATGTTCTTTCCATGCAAACCTTGCGCGCAATCCTCTATGTGCGGGGGCGAATACCTATCAGGAACGGTGCGAGCATTGACTCCACGAAAATCACCGCATGGTCGTATGGCTCTTTCTTCCTTCACCCCCTTCTTCGGCTTCTTCTTCACCACCAGGTGTAACGGTGAAGACCAGGAACTCTTGGATGGTCGCATGATCCCTTGTCGGAGCATCAAGTCGATTTCGGCCTTCGCTGCTTGCAGTCGATCTGGGGCCAGACGTCGTGGCTTATTAAAAACAGGTGGTCCCGGCGTCGTTACAATGTGATGCACAATGTTGTGCTTCACCGTCTCTCTGCTGAAAACGGCTGGTCTAGTAAGATCAGGATACTCGGCGAGAAGACTGTGATACACTGAATCACCCACAACTGTTTTTATAGACGCGACGGTATCGCCGGCGGACTGTCCAACCGCGAATAAGTTCGTCGTCGCGTCGATTAAACGTTTATTCCGTGAATCCACCAATAAGTTATAATGGCTTAAAAAATCCACGCCAATGATTGGTCCTCCTACGTCGGCCACAACAAAACTCCACACAAACTCTCGACGCAATAAAAGATTCAGTTTTAAATTTATGGTGCCGTAAGTTGCAATATGAGTGCCGTTCGCCGCGTAAAGCACGTAATCGTCTTTGTACAAGCGACCACGCACTCGCGATCGGGGGAACACACACAGATCAGCACCTGTATCCACAAGAAACTGTGTCTTGGAATAATGATCCGTGAGAAAAATGCGACCGATTTTGGGACCGTCAAACTCAGCCGCGTTAACGTGCGACGGTCCTATTGGTTTTCCGGCTTGGGTCCGGTCCACTTGCAAGGGGAAACGCACTTCGCCGCTTTTTCGGCGAAATTATGGTGATACCAACATAAATCCCGCGGCTTGTTGTCCTGCTGTTGGCGATTTTTGCTAGGGGTTCTCTTCCCCCGTCGGTCCTTGGATTGCGATCGCCCTCGCGGTGGCCTTTGCCCATTTACGACTGCATTTAACTGCAACCTCATTTGCCGCAGTTCTTCGCGGAGCAGGTCCATCTCCGAGGTTTGCGAGATGGAAGCGATCTTTCCTCTGTCACCCGGTAGCTCATGAACCCGGTCAGCTATCGGATGTCGCCGCCAAAACGAGCTGAGTCTTACTTGGAAGACGACTCTTCCACATCACGGTCAAAAAGTCTTCATTTACTGCCGAGGCTGCTAACTCTTTCAGGTGACGCCAAAATTGAGTGGGCGTCCGATCGCCAATCTCCTCCGTCTCCAATAATTTTCTGACGCGTGTTGTGTCCGAATCTGACAAGCGTTTAATCAGTTCGGTTTTGATGGCTTCATATTTCTTAGTGTCAGGTGGATTACAAATTATGTCCTCGACTTCTTCGGCATACTTCCCGTCGAGTTGTGCCACCACATACCCAAATTTGGTCTCGTCCTTGGTTATCCGCGCAATGACGAATTGTGCCTCCAATTGACGAAACCATAGCGACACTTTCTGGGGCCAAAAGGTAGGAACCCGAATGGGAGCAGCCGTAACGACCTTGACATGCTCGGAATCTTGATGTTCCGTAGCGGTCGGGACATTCGCGCCCTCAGTTTCGTTCACCATTTTCCCTCACTGTACTTATCACTCACAACCCATGGTATCGCGTTTAACACCTATCACGTCGGGGTCACCACTTTGGATACTAGGGTGTGAATGTGAAATGAGTCACCATATATACGTAACGATAACAACATATATTCAACGATTAACAAAGTCAATACAAGTATAAAAAATGAAACGTTTAAGGAGCACGAAGCGTTCGGTACGAAGTCCCGCGAGGTTCTGCTCTTTCTCCTCGGCGTTTAACAAACGCCCGAAAATTTCCGAACGGGGAAAACAAATTTCCCACGCGCCCCAAGGTTGCGGAAGAGGACACTCTGTCCTTAACACTTCACCAGGGCTCTGGCAACCATCATTTTATTGCCCTAGCCCTCAAGCTCGACCACCCGCAGTAGGCACTCGAGCAACCGACCGTTTTAGGCCTAGGAAATAAATAAAACTTTCTCCTGGCCTACAGTCCGCTACAGATGGGTATTCGGAAGAATCGAAGGCTTTCCGCCTGCTCGATAAACACACCAACAAAATAACAGTTAGTCGAGACGTTGTTTTTCTTGGCGTAAAGGGATCGGGGTCAGTCGTCTTACCGGTGGAAAAAGAAGAAAAGAAGAACGAAACAGCAGTAGAGGTCGTTTTTAAGCCAATGAAGGCAAGGGAAAACGATGTCGCAGCGGTAGAAGATGATGCGACTCCACCCGAAGATGATCTATCAAACGACGTAGAAGACAACATCCACGTGGGAACCACATCAACCAGCGACGACAACATAGTAGTTGTGAATCAGGGACCCAGACGTTCACAGCGTTCAAATAAAGGCGTACCACCGGACTTATACGTGGCAAGTGCAAGGATGGCTTCAGAGGAACACAAAAGTAGGAAGCAAGCTCTATCAGGACCAAATAGAATAAAGTGGCAGAGTGCCATGGATGAAGAAATGGCCTCCCTATTAAAGAATAATACGTAGGAGATCGTACCGGCACCAAAGGACAGAAAAATCGTGAGTAATAAATGGGTATTTAAAATCAAAAGGGATGCTCAAGGGAAGGTCGACAGATACAATGCGAGGCTCGTGGCGCGCGGCTTCTCGCAAAAATATGGCACAGATTACGACGAGGTGTTTGCACCTGTCGTACGCCAGACGATACTAAGGATATTGCTGACAATCGCAGGTCAATCGGGTATGATTGTCAAGCATTATGATGCAAAGACTGCGTTTCTCAATGGAAAGTTGAAGGAAACAGTTTTTATGGCTCAACCGGAGGGGTATGCGGTCGCAGGTAAAGAAGGAATGGTTTGTCGTCTAGTAAAAAGCCTATACGGATTAAAGCAAGCAGCAAGAGTTTGGAACGAGCAGCTGGATGGTTTTCTACGCATGTACAAATTTCGCAGGAGCAAAACAGATCCGTGCTTATACATCAAGCAAGAAGGAGGCGAAAAGATGTATATTGTAGTCTATGTTGACGATTTGCTTATCGTCGGAAGAAAGGAAGAAATGATCCAGTCAATTGCAGACGAACTGAACAAGCATTTTCAACTGTCGGATTTAGGAGATTTAAAACACTATCTGGGGATTCAGATAGAAAGGAAGGGAGATGTTTTCTATTTGAATCAAGAGAATTACATCGATAAAATCCTGAAAGACGTGGGAATGCAGGATGCCAAAACATCGGAATTTCCTCTCGATCCGGGATATTGTAAAGCAAGGGCTGATAATGAGCAAGCTGTGATGCCAGATAGCAAGAGGTATCAAAAACTCATCGGGGCTCTATTGTACATAGCGGTTAACACACGTCCGGATATTGCGGCAAGTGTAACCATTTTGAGCCAATTCAATAAGCAGCCGGTGAATACTGATTGGACGGAGGCAAAAATGGTCTTGCGCTACCTGAAGGGTACAAAAGACAAGCGGCTACGACTAGGCGGTCAAGGAAGCATAAATCAGCTGATCGGGTTTGCAGATGCAAGTTGGGCCGAGAACAGACCCGATAGGAAATCCAACAGCGGATATATATTTCAATTATTTGGAGGATCCATCAGCTGGGGATACAGGAAGCAGACGTGCGTTGCGCTTTCATCAACGGCAGCTGAATACGTGGCATTAGCCGAAGCATGCCAAGAAGGAATTTGAATTCAACGATTACTGGCAGATATGGGGCATCAACTAAAGGAACCAATTGTTATGTACGAGGTTAACAGAGCTGTTTTAAAATGTTACAAAATGCGAAGTTCAGTAACAAAACAAAGCATATAGACACTAAATATCAATATGTAAATGTTTTATATGAGAAAGGTGTCATGAAGTTTGAATATTGCCCTACGGAAAACATGTTGGCGGAAATGATGACGAAACCGCTTAAACAGGTCAAGCTTAAAGCCATGATTGAAAGAGGTGGACTAATTGATTAAGGTTCTTTTAGTTTTTTCATCTCATATCGTTGAGGAGGGGTGTTGGCGTATACGGCGAAGTGTCGGCATATACAGCGAAGCAGCGATACGAGCTGTAAACAGAGGACTGAGGTCTGGACACTGTCAAGTGTCACATTATGGCCCTACGCACCGCTCGGCCTCTTTGGGGCTTGTCAACCACCGAAGACCGTGGTTATCTCAGTTTCTCTCCGGACGCAGTAGATGCTACACGCGATCAGTATTTCTTATATTCACCAGTTTGACACTATTAACTTAATTGTATCAATAACGGAACACTATTGTATTTGCTCTGTTGAGTTACTGCGCATCCTACCAGGTTCCCCAACATTATGTAAATCCAGTCGGAAAGAATTTATTCATTCACCTAATATTATTTTTTAAATTTAGTTGTGATGGCCGTTATTAAACTACGGATTTTTACCTCAATAACGAATTACGATCACTTGCCATACATTTTCTGTTACACTACCTTTTCATTTATGCGTTATTTGATAACGAAATTTACGTATTTATTGTCGTCTCACTTCAAATAATTATTATTTACGATTCTGCTTTAAAAAAAAAACTGTGTAACGCGGTTTCCTTCAATGCATGCCGACTTGCTTGTTCGTACGTGCGTATTACAAGCGCAGCCGCCTACCGCGTAGCCAACGCTACCGCGGGAGCTCGGAGGGAAGGCGCGCGCTCTGATTGGTCGGGGTTTTTTATTAATATTTCGTTAACGAAGCCTCGGACAATATTTTCGCTAAGGAGAAAGTTGTTTCAAATCACCTCCTGAGTCACCCCTTCAAGGAACTCCGACATTTTTTGAACACCCTGTATATATATATATATATATATATATATATATATATATATATACTAACACGTATAAAATACAATTTTGGCTATTCTACGCTATATACATATACTAGCAAAATATCCCCGCGCTTCGCTGCGGGCCTAAAAGATATTAAGGACTCCATGAAAATACATTTCACCGCTTTTCATCACCCCCACTCCCCACCCCTAGGGGTAGATTGGTGCAAAATCCTGAAATCTATTTTTAGGGATTTGCGTGGGAAACCATTATATGTAAAACCTAAGTTGACCACTAATCGGGCCTAAGAGATATTAAGGAATCTGAGGGAATACATTTTACCCCTTCTAACCCCTTTGGGGACGGAATTCCCAAAAATCCTTCCTTAGTGGGCGTCTACGTGATGAAAACAATGTACATTCCAAATTTCACGATCCCAGGTTAAACGGTTGGAGCTAGGCGTTGATGAGTCAGTCAGTCAGGACTTCTTCTTTTACATATATAGATTAAAAACTTTCTGCCCTCTTAAAATAGAAAAAGAAAAGAGAAGGAAAACTGGAAAACTGTATAATAATAATGAAGGTAAAGTCCCAAATTAACTGGGGTATACGAATGGGACATGCGATTGGTGCTACGATAGCTCTCGATTCGGTTCGCAGCGGGCTTAATACCTTATTCCCGTAGAATTTTCATCCGCGAGTACGCTCGCGGCGCCTGTGGCCGCCCCGCGGTCGAGGCGCGAACCGCGCTCCGATCAGTCGCAATAACGTGCATAACCTATATATATACATTATATTATATATGGTTTTTCGGTGAAGGGGAGGGAGTTTTTTAAAAAGATTTCTTAGCGAGTACCTAGGGGCCGAGAGGAACCTACCTACCAAATTTCATGGTCATTGGATCAGTGGTTTCTGAGAAATTGTGATTATTAATGGTTGTACGCGAAAGGAGTATCCTAACGCCATCTCCTAACGATTGCTAATATCGATATTTCGGGTAGCGGGACGCTTACTCATGTGGAGCGGCTATCGCGATCCCTTCCATCGACTTGCGGTCGATGGAAGGGGGAGAATCCTCGTTCCAGGAAATCTCCGCTGATTTCCTGGATCTGGCACTCTCTAAGTGGCACGACAACGGAAAACCCGCACTTTGAATTCTCGTACGCGCATCTTCTGCTCGCGCTTCGCCATCAAACTTACTCACCTGCAGAGTAAGTGCGTTCACCCAAGTTACCCACCTGCTTGGTAACTTGGTAATTCATTGGGGTTCATTGTTCATTTAAACATTTAGTGTAAATACTGTATATATATTTGTTCGAGAAATCGAGCTGCTTGCGCCATCTTCCCCGAGCGGCGCTAATTAGGCAATGGTAACGGCCCGCTGACTCATGCGGAGCGTCTATCATGGCCCCTTCCATCAACCTGCTATCGATGGAAGGGGGACACTCTTCCTTCCAGGAAATCACTGCCGATTTCCTGGATCCTTTAGACACTGTTACGGACCACCAACCTGCCTGGTAGTCCTTTTACTTACGCATTTTGCTTTTCGCTTTCGACTCAGCTTCGAATATTATCGCTTCGCGACTCTGCTTCGCAAGCTAAACTTATACACTACAATTAACATTGTGCATAATTATTACTGACTTATTAACTATTCTTATTACTTAATAATTGTGTATTTAACTGTAATTCGTTGCGTGTATTGTGTCTGACCTTGTGTACGGATTTAAATTATAACTGTGACTTCCTAGAACGCTTAACTACTCGTAATTATTCCTTCGTTGCAATAAACCAAATTTAGTGATAATAAAGACTCTTAAAATATACCAGCTTCGCGCGTCTCTAGTCTTCGGAAGGTGAACTGTGCCTCGCGAACGGCGTTCAAGCTTACCTGCGCCGATCCTTAATATACTTAGCTAACAATATTTCTGTGACCGTTGTACATAAATTCAAAATTCGTAACTGTAGTTGTTCGTCAGAGGCTAAAATACATCTATCTTTGTGCTCCGTCTAAGTCTAGCAGCTTCTCAGTGCTTACTCAGTAGTAATCACTTCCTTGCACCGCGTCTAAACACTTTACTAACAATGGTATTTGATTTGTTCTTTTATATATATAGATTAGATATTCATAAATAAATAAATAAATGATATGCAAACTTACAAACATACAAACATACTATACAATGGGATTCTCGTGTGGCTCGAGAGGCTCGTCGGGCTCAAGCTCAAGGCGCTCGTCAGTTTTGAGCTCGGGGATTCGATAATGTCCCCACGGAAGGGTGCTGACCAGATCGGCTAAAATATACCGCTTGTCGTCGAACGAATTGAGAGCGTTCTTTTCCCACTCACGGAAAACACTTCATGCCGGCTGGAGCGAATATTGTTCTGCCGAACCGCTTTCTCGGTAAGATCGTTAAGACAACGAATGTAATCGTCGAATTGTATATCGTTCGCGACCACATGTCTCCACACACCCTTCACTTTTTTAGTCTCACTCGTAGACTCCACTGCAGCGTTAAACGTTCTAGTCGCGTAAATCTTAGACCTCAATCCGACGAACTCGGTCATCAAGGCGCCGTTGTTCTCATCTTTGATGAGTCCCAGCACCTTTTTGTTTACGCTGGGCATACCGTACGGATTGTCCATCGCGTAATCACTTGTGTCGAATTTGTCGACGTCGCACTTCATCGTTTCATATACATCATCGCATTCCAGACTATACACTAAACTATCGGTGTCGGTGTACAGGACCTTACACCAATCACCGAACCTCGCACGCATATACGCATAATGGAACTCGTTCAGACATTCTTTCGATACGTCGAGTACATTCATGCCCACGTATATCGGCTTGTCGAACTTCACTTTGAGTTTGCGCATTTCGATGGCCACCAACTGCTCTGTGAAAATCGTACGACTGTGAAAGTTCGGCTTCGCGATCAGCGCTTCCGCTCCGTAACGACCGTCCCACCGCGTCACCAGTCGCACGTCTACGCGATTCCACACATTCTCCATTGTTTTCCCGTACACCGTGTTGTTCATTAATTTATATAGAGTCTTCTAAAATTCACTCGTGGCTCGCGTCCTCAAACCAGTGTTCAATTGGATATAGTCGCGCAACCAATGCGACTGATCGAATCGTAACACCCGCTGAATTCGCGTCACGCGTAATCCGTGTCGCACGCACTGTTTCAGGTAGCGATAGTGGATGATGTATCGCTCCTTACCGTCGAGCGTGGCAAGCAACTTGGTCTGTTTTTCTTCTGGCGCGTGCTCGCGCACTGGGCAGAACGGAAGGTCGGCATGCGCGTTGTGAATCTCTTTGGGATATTCAATGTCGACTTCCAACAGTCATCCCTCGGGTCCATTGTCGTCAGGCAGGGATGACACGTCGAGCGCAGCCACTGTCGCATCATCCAGCCATCGAAACCGTCCTTGCAGCATAGTCTGCGATATCGCCCATCCGTACAAGTTGTTGACGTTGAAGTACATCAGATACGTCGACGCCTTCGACTTATCGTACATCCCTGCAGGCAGGTGCTTGTTGTTGGCATGCGCGTACCTGCGCGAGCACTGACTCAGACCACCGCGTATGCCACGCTCCACGAACAGTAACATGTCCACATCCATCAGTAGCTCTAACCGTACGCCGGTGTACTTGAGCATCTCGTCCCACGTGAAACTCGGTAGCATAAAATAATGCGCGGGATCCAGATCGTAACTCGCGATACAGTCAGTGCGGAAACTCTCGAATACGTCGGCGAGTAACAGCACATCTGTTTTCAAGTATAAATCACTATACTCGCCCAATATCTGTTGTTAACGGGAATTAGATGGCGCACTCGTTCAGACGCTGACAGTCCACGGTGTGTTTTGTCAATCGCAAGGACGAGTAGAAGTAACTCAGGCATCTACAACGATAACAACGTCAATAATAAACATAAGAATAAATAATACATCGATCGAAATATTCCGTATTTGACTCTCCTTTCGCAAACGAATACTTAACCATTGTGTTTGCCGAGCTTCTTCGATATGAGCCTCGACATGCTTCGAATGCACACGAAATGGTATCGTTGAGGATTCTTGGAGTCCTGTACCAATAACACGTTCACGTGTTTCTCCCGCTTATCCTCAGTCAAACGCAAAAGAATGCAGCTTTTGTCGGTTCAAGTGTACATGTTTACAGACATGTCGTTTAAACTCTCGAACTTCACCAGCTGATTCAACGTCACGGGAAGAGTCATTTCGTCCGTGCAAAGCACCGTCGAGTAGCGTGGGTACGATGAGTCCCTACTCACATTCGCAGCAGCAGTAGCAGCAGGATACAAACTAGCGACGACGGACCACAAGAAGTACGCGTTGTCACAGCTATTTACGTTCACCACGGCCCTTTTAAGAGCGACCTCGCGTGGAAGTGGCTCGTCGCAGCCGGCGCGAAGAGGATTATGCTTATTAATGTTTACTGTGAGATTTAGCACAGCCCTCAGAACCCATCCACTATCGCAATCTTGGAACTACTCATTCGCCACTAACGTGGGAGCGACCACGCACTTCGAATACCATTCGCGCACGCTAGATGTCCTGAACAGTACATGAATTCGCGTACCGAAACTTTTCATGTCCATATTCTCGTTCAACATAAACTCAGCGTTCAAAACTGTATTCACGGACACATCAGAATGTTCCCTGATAGCGTCTGTTACGCGCGAGAGCACCATTCGACGGTCACCCTCCAAAAATCTACGCAGATCGATGTAACCCACGTTAATTACAGCACCAATCGAAATACGATTCCGAAACACGGTTTCCACATCCTCCCATACGACCTTAGGTGTCGTAGATCGAGCCGACACCCCGAGGCAGACTCGCGAGGCAAGCCCGCGTCACGCGAAAGCGTTACCCCTCCGCGCTCGACGGCCCGCGAGCCTCACTCGCGCCGCGGCCGACAGACGGTCGCGGAACTGATAGCGTTCTCGCAGCAGCTTTTCGCGCCGCGAGGCATAAGACCAGGGCCGCAAACGACGGGAATTAGCTTGCTCCGTGGCTTCGCCATACATGCACAGTCCTTACGTGAGAAGCTCGTTTTGGAACTTATCCGCCTTCGAAGGAATTCTAGCGTGCCGAGTGCCACCCCGCCTGACCACTAGCTAGCCCGTTCCCTGGTCGCTACATCAGCTGAATCTCGATTCGCGCTGGACTGTCCGCCCGTGGTGGTCTACCAGCGGTCATTGATAGCTGGCCCACCACACGACAGGCCTTTTATGTAGACTGTGCATGGCTGAGGTTCTTAACTCGCCCGGCAGTAGGCTCCCGACCTCTCCCAAACATGGATGAGCACTGCTGAGTGCCGCCGACTACCGCCGAGGCCGCCGACCGACCATTGCGACCGACCCGAGCCGACGCTCGCCGCCGATTCTTCGGAACCGTCCGTGTACATAAACCGTCTAGCCGATAAGCCGCCTAGTTTAAATTGCCGCTAGCTTTAAGCATCTAGCTTTAAGAAAATAGTTCGAAGCCGTCTAGCAATAAGAAATAGGATAAGCCGTCCCGCGCCGCGCGTTAACTCGCATCCCATCAATTTCGGGCCGTGCCGACCGGCTCCTCCAGCCGCACGGAGACGAAGTCTTGCGAACCAGCAAATAAACTGATTTCACAGCTAACGGTAGTATTCTTTCGACGATCCCTAGACACACAACTGAGCCGGCAAGGACCGTTCCTCCGCCCCCCCCCCATGCCTTGCGCAAGCAGGTTACAACTTCTCTTTCTTCTTCTTCAATATTCAATTAAGAGGCACGTACGATCAGGCACGACCGGTTGATGCGAGTCTTCCACGCGATGCAGTTCTGATCCGGATATCGAAAACTCAGAGGAAGAATGATGCGTGACAAGTGTTGTCGCGAAAATCTTTACCGAACGACTACGCGGCTCTGATTGAATATACTGACCACCTATCCTAGCCGAGATTCATGAGACGTTATCACTCCGAATTCTTTTCTTCGCACTCTCTCGCAGTGTTTCTCTCTCACCCTCAACGTCTCAATCATGTGACGTGATGTCACGCTTACTCGATGCGTTACCATGCGTATCGAATTCACGCGCCTGTGATAAGGGTATTTACACTCGTCACGGCGGTCTCGATCATCAAAATACGTTGGGCGATGTCCGAATAATTATCGCGCTATACTTCCGTATGTGTGCGATCATGGGGCAGCCACCTTAAATCAGGTCTCAAATGCTACTGCAGCGGTCAATACGTATGTTACTACGTGAAACGTTTCAAGAATTTATCACATCTAAGTTTATTGCATCTAAGTCTATTGCATCTAAGTCTATTGCATCTAAGTTCAGTGCTTTAAGTGAAATTGCTTTGAAGAAGACTGCTTTGAAGAAGACTGCCATTGAAGGAGATTGCTTTTGAAGGAGATTGCTTTTGAAGGAGATTGCTTTTGAAGGATATCGTCAGTCGTTCAACGCACGGGAAATACAATCGAACAATACCGTAAGTTTCCATTATCATATTTTAGTGAATCGTTGTGTTAGTAACTTTGAGAATTATAAGAAAAATCGGTTTCAGATTGTGTCATTGCCCGTGAATTTGAAACGTCCAGCTACCGCTACGATCACCGCTGCTGTGACACCTATCCATACCTCCAGCCCGAAAGTGTATGCGACGTGTCGAAATGTCGCGGTTCAAACCGAAGAAATTCGAGGTGGAGAACTTCACGAGGCGGAAGTTAATTACGATGGCGACATTTTTTTAAAAGTATTTCATAATGCTGACACCATACATGATGAACCACCGGATGACCACTACGGGGATGAGCAATTTTGGTTAAATCGACATGCGCAGCGAGCATACTTATTAGACGATGACGATGATGATGATGTTTATGTGCATGCAAATATATATCAGCGGAATCGTGCGGGTGCTCCAAAGAGCGTGGTTTGGCGAACCTGCGTAATGGCGAAAAAGATTGATTTTGACGCCTCTTTTGCTAATGCAGTGTCGGGGCTTCAGGCTAGCGATATTTCAGTTCAAACTGACCCTGCGCAAGTTCCTGTAGATTTATTATTAACTGATTTATTTGCTGACGATGTTATCGAGGGGGATAATTAAGTCAAATAAATTACAAATTTTAATATTAATATGTCAGATTTACTCACCTATCTTCCACCTTCCCTGTGAAATAACATTTCAAGTATTTGCATGTATTGCGATTATAAGTGAGATAAGGGCGTGTGAAACAGCGTAAAAGTATTTTCGTTGGCTGATGTTTATACGCGACGTTGCATTCTTTCGCGAGGCGGTTGCGCTATTTAGATTAATCGATCTCGAATAGTTATCGCGACAGCGCGTCGAATTACATTGCGTAGGCGGATGTTTGTACGAGCTCGACGTTGCATTCTTTCACGGCGATCGTGAGACGGTTGTGCTATTTAGGTTAGTTAATCTCGAATAGTCATCCGTGTCGACTTACAGCATCCGTGGTACATCCTTTCGCGCCTTATCTTTCGCACCTGCGCACTTGAAATCCCCTCCTCTGTGGCGTCATCCCCCTCACCAACAAGCTCGGTACCACCCTCCCCGCCTCGCCCCTCGCCCACCACGCCCGAGAGCGCGGTACCCCCTCCACACCTCTCCCCTGTGTCCGCGGTACCCCTCCCCCCCTCCGCGTTACCCTCGCCTTCCAGTCCCCGAGTCGGCATAGCCTAACTAGTAATGCAAAAGCGCTTCCACTAAATGCATCCGATAATGTAAGTGTTTATAATATATATTCATGAATATTACGAAAAATTGTGTACTAAATTTTGTATTGAACAAAATTTGGTGGATTTAGGATAACAAAAGGGATTCAGAGAGCATTAAATGTATTGAAGAAAAAAATTATAAAAAGAAATATACAAATCAAAGATTTAGATTGTACGGAAGAAAGCAGAAAGTCACCAATGATGACCAAGTACCTCAATCTGAAGTTACAAGTAAAAGAATGGCAAAGTAAATGCTTGGAAAAGGAGAAAAGATTACAAGCTAGCCAAGAAAAAACAAAATTCCTGACAAAAAAGAATCAGGAGTTGCAGGAAATGCTGTCCGCAACAACCAAGTTAATCCTTAGTATCATAGCGTAACACCCGTGTTACACGAATTGAAAGAATTGTGCGCTCCATTTGGGAGCTTTTCCACGAACTTTAAAGCGTTACTTTACTATTGCCATATGTAACAAGTCTCACACTAGTGTTACATACATTATTATGTTCAACATCAAATTTATTCAAAAAGGAAAACCGAAATAATCGAGAGAAAAAATTAGCATTTACCTGGTACTTTCAGTGGCCCTGACCACTGCATCGTAATCAACAATACGAGACAGTGTATCCCAGTAGAATTTCTACGAATGTATTTGTGACCTAAGGACACTTGTTATTTTCGCCAATCGCGTTTTAATTTGCCGGTTCTGGTGGACTCGAGGGAAGAATGACGGCTGCTCGATCGAGCGACGTACGGACGACACTTCTTTATTAAGTCACTCTGTGATCACACAGATGTCGGACAGCACAAATACCGTAACGTACAGAACACGTAGACAATGACACCAATACAGAACAACGGCGCGTGGGCGCGTAGCGATACTGATCAACGGCGCATGGGCGCGTAGCGATAACGGTCGCACAAAAATGCTGGGCGCAATTCACGCGAGCAATACTGTTTTGTTCAACGGCGTTGTTGTCACGACGGTGCTGTTCTTTGAACTAACGGTCGCCGGGCGAGCATTCCGCGCAGCTCGTTAGCGGTCAAAAACGTTACAAAGCCACCGCGGCTGACTCATCAGCTGTTGTGATGCGGTAGCGGGCACATATTCAAATCGCGCGGCGCGACGCGTTGCCGGCGGCCGCAACATTCCGTCCGCCTTGGACCCGCGCGGCGGGGCCGAATTTCGAAGAACGGCGCCCGCCCGGCACCGCCCGCCGTGACAAGATGCGAAGCGCGTGGGTGACTCGGCGTGGCAGCATACAATCTCGAGGCTGGTTACAGGTGGTCCTCTTCACGCCGAGACGGGGCCCTCGTCCGCCACGGTCGTGCACGGGAGGAGAACGACGCGGCTGATCGGTCGCAGTGTTTCGCCGCGGGCAGTGCGCACCGACACCACTCGAACCCGACCGTTCGGACCAGGGTGGACCTGCGAGACGCGGCCGAGCCGCCACTGAGCCGGCGGCGCGTCATCCTCTTTGAGGACAACGACGTCACCGACACAGAGGCCGCGTTGAGGGGTATTCCACTTACGCCGGGGCTGGAGGGAGTTCAGGTAGTCTGACTGCAACCGTCTCCAGAAATGGTCGCGCATCCACTGCACAAGCTGCCAACGGTCGCGGAGCGACGCAGGACCGCTCGACGAGGCCATCGGGGGCAACGCCAGGGGGGGTGCTCCGGTCAGGAAGTGGTCAGGAGTAATGGCGAGATCGTCGTCCTCGGCGGGAGCGGGGCCGAGGGGCCGCGAGTTGAGGCACGCTTCGACCATGCAGAGGACAGTGGTCATCTCCTCGTAGGACAACGTGTGGTCCTGAACGACACGATGGAGGTGGTGTTTGGCGCTCTTAACGCCCGCCTCCCACAAACCGCCGAAGTGAGGAGCCGCGGGGGGATGAACGACCACTGAATCTCCTCTGCACCGGCGAACGACATGACCTCCGGCGAAGCCACTGCGCCGCGAATCGCGAGCCGCCCCTCTGAAAGTGGTACCGTTGTCGCTGTGAATATGACTGGGGCGCCCGCGTCGGGAGACGAACCGCTGAAACGCGGCGAGGAAGCTCGCCGAGGTGTAATCGGTGACGAGCTCCAGGTGTACGGCCCTGGTCGATAGACAAATGAACAGCGCGATATACGCTTTGTGCGCTTTATACCCGCGGCCCTTCCCCGGTCGCGTCATGACTGGTCCCGCGTAGTCGACGCCTGTCTGGTCGAAGGGACGAGACGGCGATACCCGCGCAGCGGGAAGATCGGCCATGATCTGCGCCCCGGCGGTGGCTCGGTGACGGACGCAGACGGTGCATCAGTGCACCGCCGCGCGGACCAGATCTCGAGCGCGCAGCACCCAGAAGTTGTCTCTCAGGACGCTGAGAGTGAGCTGGGGCCCCCGTGCAGCGCCTGGAGATGCGCGTGCTCGATGATTAACGTGGCAAGGTGGTGCTCCGGTAGGACGACTGGGTGCCGCGCGTCATAGGGAAGCAGGGCACGGTGCAACCTCCCCCCCCCCCCACGCGAACCAGACCGTCCTCATCCACGAAGGGAGCCAGCTGACGCAGGGGGCTGGACCTCCGGACGGGTTTCCCTTGCCGAACCGCGGCGATATCCTCGACAAAAACCGTACCCTGGAGCCACCGAAGCCACCAGGTTCGCGCCTCTCGCAGCTCCGGCACTCGCGACCCCTCGTTATCGCCGGTCCTCTGACCCCACCGACGCGCTGCACGCAGAACGCGCGCCATGACGCGGAGAAGCCGCGGCCAGGAGGAGATCGAATACGGCAACGGGCCCAACGGACTGAGCGGCGGCGCGGTGGCGACGTGGGCCACCGCCTTTCGCGTTTCCTCCTCCGCGAGCCGCGAGTCGTCCGCGCCCGGAGTCGCCGGCCACTTCGCGGGCGGTTTCGGCAGCCACTCAGGCCCCTTCCACCAGAGCTCGTGACGCAGCAAATCGCGAAGGTGCATGCCCCGAGAGGCGCAATCGGCCGGGTTGTCTCGCGTCGGGACATGCCTCCACGTCGCTGCTGGAATCAGGGACTGAATTTCAGCCACCCGATTCGCGACGAATACCTGCCAGTGGGAGGGGTGCCTTTGTAGCCAGGCGAGTACCACTCGGGAGTCCGTCCAGCAGTGCAGCGTGGCGGGAGGCCAGGGGGCCTCGGACGCGACCCGTTGTACAAGACGCGCCAACAAGGTGGCTGCGCAGAGTTTCAGCCGCGGAATGCTCACAGTCCTGACCGGCGCTACTTTCGTCTTGGCAACGAGCAGGGTGACTTGGGCCTCCTCCGCCTCGCGCCGAACGATCCTGGCGTACACCACCGCCGCGTATGCTCTTGACAACGCGTCGGCGAACCCGTGCAGCTCGCAGTGAATGATGGTAGCGTCCAGGCCGCACCATCGTGGGACGCGCGCCGATTCCAGGAGAGGGAGGGCAGCGACGTGGTCCTGCCAGCCCTCCAGCATGTCCGACGGGAGTGGAGCATCCCATTCCGCTCCCCGCAGCCACAGGTCCTGCAAAATAATTTTGGCCACCACCACCACCGGCGACACCCAGCCGAGCGGGTCGTACAACCGCGCCGCCACCGACAGGACGGTGCGCTTTGTTGTCGCGGGGACGGAAGGGGGCTCGATTTTATATTGAAAGGCGTTCTCTCGGGGAGCCCAATGTATCCCCAGGACCGAGTGCGACTCCGACCCTTCCGGTGCAGAGGGCACCGGCGACGCGGTCAGGGGCGGCCGCTCCTCGTCGGGGTTCAAAGACGGATCGTTCGCTGCCCACTTCCGCAATACGAACCCACCGCGAGTGAGCAAAGCGCAGAGCTCGTCGCGCACCGCGAGAGCTGACGCGACCTCGTCGGAGCCGAATAACACGTCATCGACGTAGAAATTCCTCTCGAGAACGCGTCGCCCGCGCGGATACTCCCCCTTCGTCGATGGCGAGCTGCCGCAGGACCCGCATGGCTAGGTAGGGCGCCGAGGTGGTGCCGTACGTTACTGTTTGTAACTTGAAGGAGGACGGCGAGTCCTCGGGGCGCCGGTGCCACAGCACGCACTGCAAATGTACATCGCTCGGGTGTACGCGGATTTGGCGGTACATCTTCTCGATGTCGGCCTTGAGGGCGTATCGAGGGAGGCGCCATTGGAGGAGGACATTCAGTAGGTCGCGCTGTAGCTTGGGACCGACCAACATGTGGTCATTCAGGGACGTCTCGTTCGTGGTCGGGTTCGATGCGTTGAACACGACTCGCAGCTTTCCGTCGGTGCTGCGCACCACCGCGTGATGCGGGAGGTACACGCGTGTCGTAGGCTCGTCGCGTTGGCGTGAGGCCCCGATCTCCTCCATATGGCCCAGCGTCTCGTACTCCTCCATGAATCGCCGATACGCCGCCTCCAGCGCCGCGTCCCCCGACAGACGCCTGTCGAGCGCGCGAAGCATGGCGGAAGCGCGAGGCAGCGACGCGCCGACATCGGGAGGATGCCCGCCCTTGAAGGGTAAACGCACTACGTATCGACCGTCCGCCCGCCGCGAGTGCGTTGATCGGAAGTGTTGCTCGCACGCCTCGTCTTCCGGCGAGCGCGACGCGGGCGCTCGCGTTTCCTCCAGCTCCCAGAACTTCTGGAGCAGCTCGTGCAGCAGTTCATCGCCCATGGGAGCACGGAAGGACACGTGATGTACGGCGCTCGCGGCGGACGGGCAGCCGGTCGGGCCCCAGACGATCCAGCCGAAGAGCGTCTCTTGGGCGATAAGGGCGCGGGTCTTTCCGCGACGCAACCCGGGGCGCAACAGGGCGCCAAAATAGTCGGCCCCGACGATTAGATCGACGGGTCGGCGGGTGGACGGCTCCGGATCGGCGAGGTTGCGGTCAGCGAATTGCTCCCCGAGCGTCGTCGATGGCGTCCAGTCGGGCAAGTACGAGGAGACCCTGGGGACGACCTTGGCCTTGATGTTGAGGGCCGTGCGGTCATCCTGGAGTGGGGCCAGGGCGAGCTGCACCTGAGCTCGTAAAATTCCTAATTGTCCATCCAGGGCTCCAGTTAGGTATGTTCGCAACAGCTGGCGGGGCAGGCGGAGGATCTGCACAACCGATTCGCTGACCAACGACGTCTGCGCCCCTTGATCCAGCAGCGCTCGGATGAGGATCATATCTCCACCCGCCGACTTCGCGCGGACGATCGCGGTGGCCAGCAACACCGGCTCCCCACTCGGGCTCCCGAAACTCGTGCACGCGTTGTGCACCGCGGACGAGGCCGGGGCGCCGCCCGCCGTGGACGCCGCCGGAGCGTCACGCGCTGACGTGGACGCGGGAAGAGGGGCCTTGTCATCGCCGCTCGTATGGAGCATCGAGTGGTGTCGCTGACCACACCGCAAGCAGGAGGCGGTGACGGGGCACGACGGGACCATGTGGTCGGGCGCGAGGCAGTTGTAACATAAGCGTTTGCTGCTTGCGAAATCGCGACGTTGCGCCGGCTGCATGGCCTGAAAGGCCGAGCAGCGATACGCGGCGTGTCGCGCCTGGCACACAGGGCAGAATGCTGGTTTCGCGGATCGCGGCGTTTCGTCGGTCGCGTTTATGGCGCACACCCGAGCGTTTGAGGAGTGTGCCGATTTGAAAGCCTTAGGCACCGCTCCGCGGGCGCGTGCCTTGGCTTCCTCAGCGGCTTAAGTGGCCTCCCGTGAGCGAATGCGCGACTTGAGAAACCGATCTAACGCGTCATCGGGGGGGTCGGTACTCGCGCCGAGCGAGAGTTCCCACTCCTCCAGCACTTCCGCGTCTAGCTTCAAGGTAAGCTCCGCGATAACAATGTCGTCCCAATGCGTGGTGGGGCATCCTAGATTCGCGAGGAGAGCGAGGAATCGATTGCTCGTGTCGCGCACGCGCGTGAGTTCGTCGGCGGAATTTGACGTCATCGGCGGAAGCGAGATCAACGTACGGAGGTGGGCCGAAACAAGCGCGCGCTTGTTATCGTACCGCCGGGACAAGGTCGCCCAGGCGGTTGCAAAATTTGATTCCGTGGTCGTGAACTCATCCACGATTTTTGCCGCGGGGTCCTCCACCGCCGTTTTCAGATATTGCAGCCGCTCGACGTCATCGAGGGTCCCGTCTTTTATGACCAGCGACGTGAAGAGGTCGCGAAAGGCTTGCCACTCCGAGTACTCACCCGAAAATCGCTGCAAGGTGAGGCGTGGAAGCTTGGCGCGGCTCTTCTTTTCTCCCGATGATGAGGCGGCTGGATCCGTGGCTGCTGCGGGGGAGCCGCGGAGCGTCCGGACGACCTCCAGCAGGAAGTCCAAAGTCTCCCAATACCCTTCCTCCGCTTGGGCGAACTCCTCATTTTGAAAATACGGGCAGTCGTCGCGCTCCTCCTCCGGAATCACGGCCTCCACCTCCATGTGCAGCTGGGTGCACTACTCCCACGTCGCCTTCAGGGTCGTAATCCTCTCCTGGGCATTGTCCTCCGTAAACTTGGCCTGACCCATCTTCTTGAAGTTGATCAGCAGGCGCTGTGCTGACTGCATCAACGCCCGGATCTTCTTCACGAGGGCCGACCAGGATAGATGAGGCGCTCGGTCATTGCTTGACTCCTTCGTCATTCTTCACGATATAATCCGGCTCGAAGGACCAATGTTTTCGCCAATCGCGTTTTAATTTGCCGGTTCTGGTGGACTCGAGGGAAGAATGACGGCTGCTCGATCGAGCGACGTACGGACGACACTTCTTTATTAAGTCACTCTGTGATCACACAGATGTCGGACAGCACAAATACCGTAACGTACAGAACACGTAGACAATGACACCAATACAGAACAACGGCGCGTGGGCGCGTAGCGATACTGATCACGGCGCGTGGGCGCGTAGCGATACTGATAAACGGCGCGTGGGCGCGTAGCGATAACGGTCGCACAAAAATGCTGGGCGCAATTCACGCGAGCAATACTGATTTTGGTTCAACGGCGTTGTTGTCACGACGGTGCTGTTCTTTGAACTAACGGTCGCCGGGCGAGCATTCCGCGCAGCTCGTTAGCGGTCAAAAACGTTACAAAGCCACCGCGGCTGACTCATCAGCTGTTGTGATGCGGTAGCGGGCACATATTCAAATCGCGCGGCGCGACGCGTTGCCGGCGGCCGCAACACTTGTTACATATGGTAATAGTAAAGTAACGCTTTAAAGTTCGTGAAAAAGCTCCCAAATGGCGCGCACAATTCTTTCAATTCGTGTAACACCGGTGTTACGCCATGATACTAAGGGTTAAACATGGATTTACAACGCTATGTAATAAACTTTTTTGAGCAAAGTGGAGATTTGTATAGTATATGGTTTCTCAAGTGATGAATTAATTAAAAATGTTGTTTCATATTTTATAAAATAACTATTACACTTTCACTTTTGGTTTATAGATATTGAAGCGGTAAAACATGAAATGCAGCAAAATTTGTTACAAACCTTTCCCTCCATGGGATTTCTAAGAAAATCGGACCGCATGGTACGCATGATACATATATGTTATTTAGTTATTGAATTCCGCAGCATTGTATTTTCCGATATGCAATTCTGATAATTGTCAATCAATATTTCTAAAACACTTTTAATTTTGTATATGTGTTTATAATAAGAAATTTTGTATATATTTTAGATACATATGGAACAAGGCCTTTGGCTACCGAAGTGCACCTATGATGCTGTCATGTACAACGCCAGAAAATGGAAACGGATTTTTGTTAAAAACATGTCATTGGCTTTGTTTGGCCCGGAAATTTTAAAGACTGGCAGTGTGGAAAGAAGGGTATCTAACAGAAGAAAGAATAGTAATCTGAAAACGCCACTTGACCCAGTAAAACTAAGAGCAATTATAGGTAATTTTCCATTTTCAAATAAAAAAAATCATTCGGTTTCCCCTTCAACTGCTTTCAATAACAATTGACATCATTATTGATATACTTATTTCAGACATATTCCAACATTATCCTGAGCTGCTGAAATGCAGCCAAATTGAAAAAGATTTATGGTTGCGCCGAGTTGGTAGTATAATCAGCTCTAAAATATCTGTTTTGAATCGTCCACCACGCGGTAAAAAAAATGGCAACATTGCAGAAGAAATGTACGATGATGAACAGACGAACTGTGAACAGCAGGAGAACTGTGACCAGGAAAATTATGAACAGGAGAACTGTGACTCGTGACAACTATGAACAGGAGAACTATCAACAGGACAGCTATGAACAGGAGGACTGTGAACAGGAGAATTGTGAACAGGAGAACAGTAAACGAGAAAAAAATGACGAAGAAAACCACAAAGACGACGCTCTTTTTTATGAATATCTCGACACAAATTTGTTAAATTCAGAAAATTGATATATTGTTTGATTTTTCTATTTTTAGATTAGTGTATATTTTATATTTTATATGTTTATATTATGTCAATTTAATACCATGTAAAAATTATTAAAATTTTATCAATAGCTCTCCAAATTCTACTATTTCATACTGATAGCAAAATTGCATCTAATTACTTATAGATTCAATTAAAATTTGTACCTGTCTCACGTCCCGCGACGTGGAGTCAAATATTATTTAACCCATTAAATCATTTATTTACTATTTCGTACTGAGGTATTATAACTACCTCGTATGAATAACATTATACAACGTATCGCCGATAAGGAATTATCACCGTAAACTACGATAAGAAGAGATCGAGCGAAGAATACACGGGCGACAACAGCGAACAGGGCAGCCAACATCAAGGAGGTAGCGGATAGCCAGCTGTACACCAACTAGCCGATCGCACGCACACCAAGCAGACCCAGCCAACACCAGCTGATGTTTAGCGTGGGACGGAGGCCTCTATCAACCAGTGGAGTCGACACAACCTTCGCGGAACTGTGCCCCTGGTCCTCGCCAGGAAATTGCCCTGCCGTTATTTCCCGATAATCGATCACCGATACCTACACCATATACTTAACTTCAATCCCTACTAAGTAAGCTGTACGGAACCAATCGTATAGAACATATTGTAAACGATTAATGTATAAATCAAAAATGAATTAATATAAGAATCTTGCTATCGTCGCTGCTGGGAATCAAGTAAAATGATGTGCATTAGTCGCGAAGAAAGATACCTAAAAGGTGCAATGGAGGAACGTGACTAAGTAGTAAAGAAAACTCCAGATAAGAGCGATGGGATGATTCTTCCTGGGAGATCCCAGGCAGGTGTTGTGGGATGGGGTCCTCCCATCTAGGATTTGTCATGTGACAAATCCTAGAGAAGGAGTGACCGACTGCCCTATAAAAAGTGACAGACCACACACGGAGCTCATTATGTATTCAAGTTTTATACCATAAATCATTCTGATTAGTGGCACGTTAATTTCGACCCAGTATGAAGTGTTGTAGTGTATTATACTAAGACTCAAGTGACAATAAAAGTGTTGTTAATATTCCAAAAGTGAGTGAAGTTTTACCCCAAGGTCGAAACCATATACAGGGTGTCCGCGGGAAGACTGGACAGCTGGATATCTCCTAAAGTATTGGAGATAAAAAAATAAAAAATATGGAATCGCATGATTCGAGGGGTCCAATTTATTAGCGCAGACGAATTTTTTCTTCGATTATTATTTTAAAAGATACGATGCTCAAGTTCGATTTTTTAAATGAAACTATTTTTTTTTGAAGAGGTCACTTGATAGTGCGTTCCAAGACAAATTTAATAAGCTGTAATGTATACACTTTATTTCCACTGGTTTTTAAGATATTGCGCTTGCAAATTTACTGATTTTCCTTGGAAGAAAACCCGCTGGAATAGCAAGGACCGGGGACGGTCTTGCTGGCGCCGCGGGTGGCCTTGCCTATTGAAACAGATACCTACATGCCAAAGGTCTACGCCGGGAATAGCAGGCCCAAAAGCACCAAATGTCATGCAAATCGAACTACTTTGACACAAGCTATTTGTATTCCTTATGTAAAACTAGTCCGATTTGCATGACATTTGGTATGATTTTCATCAGAAAAACATAAGGAATCCATTGGGGTCACATCCCTTTCGATACGATGAAGAAAAGAATTTCTTAATACGCTGTAATGGATATTTCACTCTCGACTGCGGGGGCTCGACCTCAATTCGCTACATTCAGCCCAGGATTCATACCTTTCTCCGGAAAAAGCCATAAAATTCGGTGAGGCACTGCTGGGGGTTGTCCTCGTCACGGGGTACCAGGCCGCATCCTTCGACGGGCGTAGCTCCAGAATCACCCGGTATCATATGTCCAGTGTGTGACTCGAGTACCCTCCCTGTAATCGGTCTGCGCGAAGTAGGGCGCAAGTTCGATCATCAGTACTCCTGCCCGAGAGGAACACGATTTATTTTAATATTATAGTGCATGTGTGTTTTGTAATAAAGTGTTTCTATCGTCTCCTGAATTCAATAACTGGCATCCAGACATCTACGCTCCTACAATCCACCACCAATACGCCTCGTGGAGAGACACAAGAAGAAAACGGGTAGCCTGTTGTCGACGCGAGATCCTCCGTAAAAATTCGCACAGATCCCTTATCTCTCGAGTGTAAACACCAGCTCCAATATCAAAACAGAAGCATGCGTTGACGTATTTCGTGCGAGAGAAGGTGGGCATTGGGGAGGAGGTATTGCTGTGAAGAGGCTCTCCTCAAGAGAGCAGCCGTTTACGAGGGATGCAAATCCGATTGGTCCTAATACAATCTGCACCCTATGGTTGAAATTTGGTCTAGCAACTTCCACTCCTCCTAACTCTAACCAATCGAACTTGCATTCCTCCCAAAAGAACCGGCCATCCGAGCGTAGAAGCAAGTGCGAAATGAAAGTAACGGTGCGCTTCTCGATACCGCAGATGTACCTACCTAAGTAGCATTTCTGACGGAAAAGCATTGTCCAGCCTTTGGGCCTTCTATTCCCGACGTAGACCTTTGGCAGGTAGGTATCTGTTTCAATAGGCAAGGCCACCCGTGGCGTCAGCAAGATCGGCCCCGGTCCTTGTTATTCCAGCGGGTTTTCTTCCAAGGAAAATCAGCAAATTTGCAAGCGCAATATCGTAAAAACCGGTGGAAATAAAGTGTATACATTATAGATTATTGAATTTGTCTTGGAACGCACTATCAAGTGACCTCTTCAAAAAAAATAGTTTCATTTAAAAAATCCGAACTTGACCATCGTATCTTTTAAAATAATAATCGAAGAAAAAATCGTCTGCGCTAATAAATTGGACCCCTCGAACCATGCGATTCCATATTTTTTTATTTTTTTATCTCCAATACATTAGGAGATATCCAACTGTCTAGTCTTCCCGCGGACACCCGGTATTTTGGCCGGTGAGTTTCGCGAGGGGCATTCTCCCACCACACAGTTTGCCTGCCTCGGTGCTCCTTTTCTCAATGATTTCTGATTCGCTCTCGTTCCATCTCGCTCTCGCCTTCGCAGAACCAGAGTGAGCCAGAAGTGGTGAGGATAGTGCCAAACTTCTGGCGTGTAGGCCAAACCAAGCTGTCAACGTAGAAATACACACATCAGAATAGGTGTGCGTCAGCTCCGAAAAAATTCAAGAGCTTTATTGGTCAGAATATTGATTCTTTCTCGATAGCTTTATCTCGTATTGGTCTACGCATAGCTTCGTAACGCACACAACTATTACGTTAAGAATAAATAACAGCCAAACGGCTAGGTTCAGGCGGAGCCGAGCAGCGTTCCCATTACCCCACCATACACTTTGGGGGCCAAGCAACTCCAACTGACAAATCCACGATCATCAGGTGTTGGTGGTTGATTTCTCCTCGATCGCTGCTCGCGAAAACGAATTCACTGGCCAATATATTTGGCTTCGACCTTAGTGTTTCTTATCCCTACTCTAGGCACTACTACCTTTTCCTATAATAGATTTTATTAATCGAGAAAATATGACTAAATTAATCGTGATTTGCGCCCGTCGAAGATGACACTTATAAGCAGGACAGCCGCCCACGGTGTCGTCCGGTATTGGGTGTAAAATGCGATTTCCGCAGTTAATAGCTCTACCGTTAAATGTTTCTTAAATGTTCGCAATTCGCTTCCACCAACGGTGACACTTATAAGCAGGACAGCCGCCCACGGTGTTATCAAACAGTGGTTGTAAAAAGCGATTCGTGTGTTGAATCAACTCCCGAAAACGGTTATTAATCGATCGAAATGTTTCATATGCGATTATGTTTTGCGTATGTCGAAAGTGACACTTATAAGCGGATAGCCGCCCACGGTATCACCGAGAATTGGACGTGAACCATGATCCCGGGAAGAAGGAAAACCTAATCAAATAAATCCCAGATATAAAAGGTGGTGATGCCCAGAGGTCATAGGCCGGTATTCATAGTCGTTGCTTAAGACTAAGATCGTCTTAAGAATTTGCTTAAGTCCCCGTCTAGTTTCATAGTCGGTAAATAAGCATCGCCTTAAGCATTTACTCAAGTATTTACTTTGTCAAGCAATCCTTATTGAATCATGTTTCATAATCAGTTCTTAAAATCATCTTAAGAACGTAAGTATTCATAGTCGAGTAAGAACTTCTTATTCGAGCATAAAGCGATCTTATTCTCGCAAAGTGAGGTTAGATTTTCAAGTCAACGATTTAGGTGACTTAAGCATGGATATAGGAATATAGGGACGGACTAATAGTTGCGGCTTTGGGCGAGGGGAGTGAAGCAGCTTTGGGGAGCGGGGGACACGGTCACGTCGTATCTGGTGCCGCATTGGTGATTGTTTCTAGCCTAAATGCGCGAAATTTCAAGATCCAGATGATACCTTCAGTTTCTTTACAATTATAAATGTACAATAGAATATTTTCAGTAAAACGGGGAAACAAAATGTTTTATTTATAAATCAACGTACCGAAATGTTAATGGTGATTGAGATGTCAGAATTAAATGGTTAAAAGTTTGAATCTATAGATATGAAAAATCTTTATTGTTTTCGTTTGATATTTAATTTTGCAACTACGCAATGAATTCAGTACGGTTTGCATTATTATTTGATGAGATCTGTGAATAAATAAAACATGACTATTTAAGCATAAGTGAATTAAATTTTATAATGCATAATAATGAAATACACTAAATTACATACCTATGTGATTGTAATCTTTGTACTGATGTGTTGCATATCTCATGATTGCAAACTAAACACAGTGCAATTCTTCTCTCTTTGCCATCGATTCTTCGGATTTGATGTTGGAATTTTAATTCTGCCCAGAAATAATGTTCCGGTCGTCCACTTTTTCTCATGTTGTTTGTCATATGTTGATGCAGGTTATGGCGTTCCAAAGTCTGCAACGGTTTTTCAAACAATATGATTTTATACATAAAATACATGACGTAGTAAAGTTAAGCTATTTACTACGTCTTATTCTACGGGTAGAAAATTCATTTTTCTACGTTAGGTAAAATACGGACCCACCACTGTTGATGATGTACTGGATGATCGTGTGAGGGTTACTAAACAATACATTCGTGATGGACAAAACCCATTTGAATTCTGTAATGAGGAAGAATTTCAGAAACGTTATAGATTTAATAAAGAATCAGTCATTTATGGGATTTTACCCAAAATTGAATGTGGCGCGGTGTTGAGACTGCCACAATAGATGGAATAGCGCGTGGCGAGAAAAGAAACTCAAGATGTATTTTCAATGTCATTCCTGATTGGGTAATTCCGCTTGGCTACAATGGAAAGCTACCGACAGTTGCCGAACATAATATAAAATTTGCTTAAGCATTTGCTTGACTAAGCAAGCCTTAAGCACCATTTTCTTGACGAAGCAAATCTTAAGTACGGACTATGAATACATGACGTCTTAAGTTTAGCTTATTCGAATAAGGCCGACTTTGTCAAGACATTCTTAAGCACATGCTTAAGCAACGACTATGAACACCGGCCTAAGGTATGCGCATCCGCCATTTTGGGTCCTCTGCAGAGAGAAAACAATATGAAGAGTCCGCTAAGACTAGTTAAAACATATCGAAATACGTTAGTTACGATAGATCCGGTAGTAAAATCCGCATGAAAAAGTGTTGAAAGTTTTCTTCTTTGATTTATCAGTTCCGTACAAACTTAAATCTAATAAAATACTGCAATAGTGTGTAACAAGTATCAATATCAACAGCGCATATTCTGTTCATAAAGTGAATTTGACAATATTTTAACAAACAGTGGTATGTATTTATTTTCTTTTTTTATGTAATAGTAAATGTGTCGTGCCCAGGCAACGCCCAAGCAGACGTATTATACACACCGCTATACATTATACATATTATATTACGTTCGAGACGTTCCTAAGCTAAGACAGCCGCTAAGCAACCGCGAATCTACAAAATCAGCAAAATGCGAACGCTTCACATTTACCGGGCATGGTAACGCGCACCACGCCCAAGAGGGATATAAAACCAATTCGACTCCGCTAAGCGACGGATTCTAGACCCGACTCTCGACCTGTTAACACGGCTAAAACACTTGTATATCTCAGTCTAGTTTAGTTAAGTTTGAATAAAAGGCTTAGTCTTTGAGCTTAATCGAACTTGGTATAGTTCACCCAGTAGATCCTTATCTTTTGTTCACTCCCAAACCTACGATAACACCAAATCCCGTACCAGCCTTGCAACCCATCACGCAGGGCACAACAAATGAAACAAATGCTTAAACACTTGTTGAATGCAACATATGATTATGATTTTTGTAGAACGAAAATTGATGGAGACCATGCCAGAAAAAAAGGATTGTAACAGTGTAAAGTCAGTTTGTAGAAAAAATGTGAAAGTACGTACATATATATTTATATACTCATTTTCTCCATATTTTGTTGAATAGTGTAAGTTAAAAATAATATTAAATTTTATTTTAGGACCATGGAAATGAAGGTAAGGTGGTGGTGACTCTAACCATGTTGACGAGGAAATCATTATGTCTCTGCTTACTGAAAATGAATCTCTGAAGCAGCAGCTAGGGAGAATGTATCTGAATATCTATCTAAGTATAATGTCAAGTAATGCATTATATTAAGTTAAATTTAAGTTGCAAGTACTTGAAAGTGTATATAATTTGACATGAATTATTAGATGAAGTATTAAGAGGGTACGGTACAGGCTACACACCGTATTATACAAATTTGGTAATTAGTATTTTATGTTATTATGCACTATGTTTTCTAGCTCCACAGAGGAAATTGCGACCCAGACCCCTTTTCGAATTTAAGATACCGGCTTACCACCATTACATAGCCGATCCCTTCAATAGGGCCATGAGTGGGACAAACCGATGTGTCACTGACATTGATGTGATCTCCGTGCATCTCAATACTTTCCGAAATCTATTGCATAGTTTGATTGTCACCAGCGTAGTTGCGTTTAGTGTATAAGTTCTTCAAACTATACTATTCATCTTTTGTCATTTTTCATTTCTCTGTACTCTAAAGGATACGTTGATAATAATAATAATAATAATAATTATAATTATTTTGTAAAAATATATATAGTCATTGGTAAAATTGTATTTCAGGCCTCTAATCCCAGACTGTCGAATAATTTTTATTGGATTGACTTAAATTTAGCATTCTTTCAACGGTAAGTTACAAGGATTTTAACTGAATTTCTATGAATGTTATTTTTGAATAATCTATTAAGTAAAGTAAGAATATATTAATGGTAAGTGTGTATAAGAAGCATGCTTTTCAAGTCACCCCGATGAGAATTACTTGAGATAATTTACAAGCAGTTACCATATATCTATTTATGCATTTATTTATTACAATAACAATTAATTAATGAATATTTGTCACACGGATTTTACTACCGAATCTATCGTAGCTACCGTAATTCAATACATTTTAGCGGACTCTTCATTTTGTTTTCCCTCTGCAGAGGACCCGAAATGGCGGATGCGCATACTCACTTCTTTAGTGCTCTACTGTTAGTTGGTGTTACCAACAGGGTTGCCACCTTATCACCATATAAATCCCGGAGTGCCGCACATTACAATCCGGAGATTCGAATATAAACCCGGAGATGGAAAAAGCAAAAAATATTTTTGTTCTCGAATATCCAGAAAACAGATGTGCGATTCTTTTAAGCTCAAACAATTCAGAATTTAAAAGTATCTGTTTTTTAAATTAATAACTATTATTGTATATAAAATTGATACCACTATATAATACGACAATTTCTTACTATCTCATTTTTTTCTACAACCCGCAGATTTTTTCAGTAAAACCGGAGCCCGGAGATTTGCTTCAAAACCCGGAGTCTCCGAACCAAAACCGGAGAAGTGGTAACTCTGGTTACCAAGTGTTACTCAAGAGTATTTTTTTTGTAAAAAAAAATGGAATTAATGAATGTCGAAAGTGATATTGAAAGTATTGACAGTATGCGCGACACTGAAGATATTGATGATGTACTGGATGATCGTGTGAGGGTTACTAAACGATACATTCGTGATGGACAAAACCCACTTGAATTCTATAATGAGGAAGAATTTCAGAAACGTTATAGATTTAATAAAGAATCAGTCCTTTATGGGATTTTACCCAAAATTGAAGAAGGTCTTGCAAAAATTAATAACCCTAGCGCGGTGGTGAGACCGCAACAATAGATGACGCGTGGGGAGGGTACGTGGCGCGGAAAAAGGAGCACAAGATGTATTTTCAATGTCATTCCTGATTGGGTAATTCCGCTCGACTACACGCGAAAGTTTCTGATGCTTGCCGAACGAAATATAAGATTTGCTTAAGCATTTGCTTGACTAAGCAAGCCTTAAGCACCATTTTCTTGACTAAGCAAATCTTAAGTTCGGACTATGAATACATGACGTCTTAAGCTTAGCTTATGTAGACAATCTTTATTTTCTTCTCGAAATTACTCGAACTACAATCGGTACAATCAAACTAATATGGACGCTCAGATACGACTCCCTTCCAAGCTCGTGCTTTTCCGTCTGTACCCTGCTCGCATCCCACACGCGACCGCTCCTCCCCTCTCCACCATCTACCACCGTCAACTGTTCGGCATTGTTGAGATTCGGATCCCTCGCCGGCGCTGCACCGATGCATATTTTTCCACATTCGGCCATACTGATACATGGGCCGTCCTTGGCTCATTTTTTTTTTACAGAACTCGTTAAATGAAAATCGAAACTGCAGAGCAACAAAAACCAGGGTGAACACACAATTAATGAAGGCAATTTTTAGTTCACGTAGGGAGGATTTAGTTTAGAAACATAGGAGGGAGAATTTGCTTTCCTAAAAAGATCACATATCACTGTCAGAGTGATCAATTCTGACAATGATAAGCGGAGGTCTGACCGAGGGGATCGGATGAGGAGTGATAGACAGGATAGTGCTAAGGTGAATTTTGTCCAGCGCCCTGTTACCGGTAGAGTCTTTGGTACAACTACACAGGCGACTCCGCCCAGGAAGCTATCCGGACAAAACTCTCGGAAGAGGGAAAAATGAAGTTTTCAGTCCAGCCTTGCCAAGCTCTCTAAAACATGGGTCTCCCTGACATTGGAAACTCAGCCAGAGGTCACCTGACTCCGATTGTTGTCCGAAACCAGCCTCGCCAAAGTCTCCATTCAGCTCAAGCACTGTGACCACAGTGGCTCGGCCAGAGAATACTTGACTTCGACTGTAGTAGCAATTTCCGGATTAACATAGAATCCATGCCACAGATGCTAGAGTTCGGTGGAAATACTTTAGCTCTATTGCCTTACAAATTAGCATTCGAGTGCGTCGAATGTTATCCACCGCTTTAAGCTGTCCACCGCCACGACACTTCGCTTTCCAGCCGACTTTTTCATCTTCCTCAGATCGCGAACTTCGTACCGATCGTTCGAAAGCACCGCTGTGATTTTGAACGGACCTTTGTACTTCGGTGCCAGTTTCCTGCTCTGCCCAGTAGCGGCAGGGTTGGAAGCCACCATGACGACGTCCCCAACCTCGTAGTGAGGGGGCTTGAATCTTCGAGCATCAAATTTCGCCTTTTCCGCCGTCTGACTGGCGTCTATACGCCGCTTGGCTTCTGATCGAAATTGTCTAAGATCAACACTATCTAACGTCGTCTGAATGGCACTCAGCAACGCGGTGTCCGCGGGTGTGCGTAGCTGGTATCCGTACAGGAGCTCCGCCGGGCTTTTTTGAGTAGTACGATTCGTTATAACGTTCAGTCCACTTTGCACCTTTTTGAGGTGCTTGTCCCACTCATCCTCGGGGCACCCGGCGCTGGTGGCAGCGAGGGAACCAAGGATCGTGCGGTTCATTCGTTCGCACTGTCCGTTTGCCCTGGGAATAGCAACCGCATTCAAAATATGTTTTATGCCATGCTCCTGACAGAAGACAGAGAACATGTGAGATGTAAAAGCGGTGCCCCTGTCGCTGATGATGCGTGTGGGCACCCCGAACACCGCGAACATTTGGTCGAGGGTTTTCAAAACCCACTTGGCTTTGGTATCACGTACGGGCTCAATAATACAGAATTTTGTGAATCCATCTACGACCACCAAAATTTGCGTATTTTTTTTGCTGGTTATGAAAGGACCGAGGTAGTCCAAGTGCAGCGTATGGAAGGGGATAGCAACTTTATCGATGGGGTGTAATAGGCCTGGCTTACGGCCCCACGGGTTTTTGTAATAAAGACAGTTCAGACATGCTTTCACATACTTTGCGCCAAACTTGCTCATTCCCTTAAACCAATGGTTTTCCTGCATTTTTTCAATGTCTTATCGAGAGAGAAGTTCCCAAGGTCGTCGTGGTACATTTTAACAACGTTCCATCGAGCCGCGCGAAGTACGACCCACTTATCTCCTGATTCGGTCTTACGGAACACGACGCCCCCCTTCAGGTTATACTTCTCAAAATACTGTTTCGTTTCCCGTTGGACGTCTTCGGTTTCTAGCAGTTTTCTTATCGCAGAGATTCCGTCATCCTGCATCTGTGCCACCTGTATCCACTCCGCCGCAGTGATATCTACCATTAAGCATTCTACGGGGTTCCTGCTTAGATAATCTGCATGAGTGATTTGCGAATTAGGTCTGTAAACTATAACAAACTCAAAGTCCTGCAAATACATCCACCATCGGGCAACACGCGGAACGATCTCCTTTTTCGCTGCAGTCGCACGTACTGCACTACAATCTGTCACCACCGTAAATTTTATGCCTAACAGATACACTCGAAAAGCCTTAAGCGCTGACACAACCGCGAGGGTTTCTAACTCGTAGGAATGATAGTTTCTCTCCTCTACCGACGTTTTGCGGCTGTAATACGCGACGGCCCTCTTTAGCCCATCTGTTTCTTGAAGCAGGACTGCACCTAAACCGATCGAACTCGCATCCGTGTGGATCTCGATTGGTCGGGTCGGATCATAAAAAGCCAGAATGGGGCGTTCCGAAAGTGCCTCCTTTATTAATTTTACGGCGTCTGATTGTCGCGTTTTGCAAACCCATGGTACATCCTTACGTAATAGATCAGTCAGGGGTGCTACCTTTTTAGCATAGTCTTTAATAAACCGGCGAAAATACCCCGATAGCCCCAGAAATTGTCGAACTTCCTTCACGTTTCTAGGTGCAAGTGCATTAACCACCGCGTTTATTTTAAGTGCGCCAGGTCTCACCCCTTCTTTCGATATTTCACGGCCTAAATATTCCAGTTGGCGCTGGAAGAATTTGCATTTCTTCAAATTTAATGTAAAACCGTTCCTCCTTAGGGCCTCTAACACTAACACTAGGCTTTTAAAGCCCTCCTCCAGGTTCTCGGATGGTATTAAAATATCGTCCATGTACACCAACGCTGTCCTAAATCTGAGCTCCCCAAGGGTTTTGTTCATAGCCCTCTGAAACACTGAAGGTGCGTTCGCCAACCCAAAGGGCATGCGCAAGAATTCGTACTGTCCGTCCGGCGTGACAAAAGCTGTTTTCTCTACGGAATCTACGTGCATCGGTATTTGATAGAATCCCGACGTTAGGTCCAGTAACGAAAAAAACGATTTTCCCCCCAATCGGTGAATCTGGTCTTCGATTAAGGGCAATGGATATTTATCGCGTTTTGTGATTTTGTTTAGGTCGCGAAAGTCTATGCACACACGGTCGTCGCCATTTTTTTTCTTTACTAGCACGACCGAACTCCCATAGGGGGAATTACTTTCCCGTACAATTCCATTTCTTTCTAATTCGGCCATTATTTCTTTGACTCTCTCGCGCTCGGACAGTGACATACGATACGGCCTACGTTGAACCGGCTAATCGCTTATTAATTCGATTCGCATCTCAGTCACGTCTATCTTCCCTAACTAATGATTCAAAGTGTCCAAGAGTCGCTGTCTATCCCCTTCGGGGAGGTCCGGGCTAAACACCTGATCGGCGGTGATACTATTGGCGTGACGACCATTGGATACCTTATCTGATCGAGACTCGGACGTTGTCTTCGTACTATTTTCCCGCATTACCTTAATCCCGGTTACATCCGCAACAGCTATCACTCCTGGCGTGTTCATTATTTCGCGGCCTATCAGCACGGCCGACGTCAATTGGTTATCCGCAACTATAAAGAGTTTTATTTTGAGTTTGATGTTATCGATTTCCAGATTTACAACCGACGACCCTATTGGTAGGACTTGGATCCGATTGAATCCAGTCAAAACAGAATTCGCTACATCAAAGTTCAAATCTAATTTTCGAGCTTCACCTTCCCTAATAATTGAGCAATCACTTCCTAAATCTATTACGCACTCTACCTGCTTCCCATTTATGCTGCAGGATTTTCCTATCTTCTGCGAGTTAACTGCTTCGACCAATACGACATTTAATGCACTACCGCCAGATGTGAGAGAGGCTTCCTCTGCCGCGGTCGGTCATGCCGACTTAGTTTTGTCCGATCTATTAGTTTTACGGAAACATTTTTCTTCCGTATGCCCGACCTTTTTACAGAAACTGCAAACGGGCTTACCTTGTAAATAATTTGCGTTCTTTCTACTCGACTCGGCAGTGCTGCTCGCCCTTTTGGCACAGTCCCGTTTGAAATGCCCAGTGGCACCGCAACTAAAACACTTAGGTTCGGAAAGAGTACTACTCGTTTTGTTCTCGTTATTATCTGTAGTAGTATTGCGTTGATGGTGACGTTTCGAATCCTTAGACTTAGAGGCAGCTTCCGCGGAGGGAAAGATACTAAGGCAATCATTTAACTCCGCTACCGTTTTGCAACGGGCCGCCAGAACCGTAATGCGCGTACCGTTGTCATATATGCCATGAGCGACAAAATCGGCAAGTTTGTGTTCGGGGATCTCTAATCGCAGCTTAGATATCTACCCTAATTTCTTTAAGCAGTAGGTCATTAAATTCTCTCCGGGCTGACATTTACAGTTCGCCGCCTCTTCGAATAATTTACCAAAACTAGTGTCCCCCGGAAATTGCTTAATTAATTCCGCCGTGAAAACTGGCCAAGAGACCTGAGTATCGTGGAATTCGTCATACCATAATCTGGCATTTCCCCTGAATTTGCAAATGACGAGATACATTTTAACTTTATCATCCCAACCATACACCGTTGCGCTCGTGTTATCCTTCTTGATTCAGTCACTAGCCGAGGTACTTCCCTTTAGGGGATCAAATTCTGGTAGAAACTTTTCGTTAATAAAGTGATTATTGACCGGCTTATTCGAGCCCGACGTTACGATACCTGATAGCACATCTGCAAGCCTGGCGAAGTCAGATTCTTTGCTCGTGGCACTGTAACTTCTGCTTCGGCTGCGATATTTAAACTCCCGATGATTTGTTCGGGGAGTTCGTGACCGGGAACGTCTTTCCTTCCTCCCACGAGATCTGCGTCTGCTTCGCTTTTCCTTATCCATGGTTCGCAGACTACAAAACAACACGTATATCCCACTTCTGATCTGTAGACGATCTTTGTTTTCTCCTCGAAATTACTCGATCTACAATCGGTACAGTCAAACTAATATGGACGCTCAGATACGACTCCCTTCCAAGCTCGTGCTTTTCCGTCTCTACCCTGCTCGCGTCCCCCACGCGACCGCTCCTGCCCTCTCCTCCATCTACCACCGTCAACTGTTCGGCATTGTTGAGATTCGGATCCCTCGCCGGCGCTGCACCGATGCATATTTTTCCACACTTATTCGAATAAGACCGACTTTGTCAAGACATTCTTAAGCACGTGCTTAAGCAACGACTATGAATACCGGCCATAGAGCCGGGAGGAAAAACCAGTTACGCAAACTGGCTCTAGAATATAAGAACGCGCCAGCAGAACCAACTGCGTTATTAGGAGCTCCTGCGTGGCTGGGGATTTCGAAGACCCAGCAGCATCTACCCTTCGGGAAAATATTGGTGGCGGGACCGTGGGCACAGCCCATGAACAGCCCCACGCCAGAGATTAACGGAATACTGGATGCGCCAATCAAGTGAAAGTTAATTCCAATAGACCTCCCATCACCGCGGGCAACTTAAGGTAATTACGAAAATAAAAATGCATTATAATCTGTCATCTATCGTTCTCAACTATCCCAGAGCGTAAAGTCCCTGGACTAGCTCGAAAGCGGATCAAAAATATAAACTCCCTAAAATCGCAGCCCCGAATAGAAAGTAGGGACGTAACAACCTGTATTTCCAAATAAAATTCTGAACAAAATAAATGGTAAATAAAGTATCGTTACAGCATCGTAAATGTTACGCCAATACAAATAAAACCAGGTAGTAAAATAGCTTGAAAATGTTGATGATTACCATCCGATTTTTGATCTGTACTTCCAGTTAGAAACACATACAAATTTGAGTTAATATCATTTGAAAATACGTGCCTTTCCTTACGCATTTATGATGTGCAAAACTGGGTAAAAACAGGTAGAAAAATAACTTGAAAGGACCATTCGATTCCGTAATGGTTTAGATTAGAACCGACGATAAATTGTGCTAGGAAATACAGCTAGATACCATCGAGGTTTTACATGCATATCCGGATTGAAACTGATAGAAAATATTTTTCGTCCGGTTCAATCCGTATTTTGCAGGAAGAAACCCGACCTAAACCGGGTTGAAAATTTTTCAATGCGATTCTAAGCATCAATATCCAGATAAATCATCTCGAAGTATCCAGAAAGCAAACGTAATTATGGTATTGAATAATTTCCAATTATCTACGTCGCGGAAATCGAGATTTACCATTATCTGCAAGACAGAAAAGTAAGGTTATGCGCGAAGTGTGAATGTTTAGCGTCTTGTTTCGTAAATAATAATTTAACACATGTTTTCTTATAAATGTTAATGTTCGCAGGGGCATGTATGATCGCCTAGGGTGTGTGCTGTGCGGAGATGGAGCTGAAGTAAGTATCGCATGTATCCTGTTTATTCATACGTTACGTTTAATTTTATACTAATGTTCTATTTGTTTTCAGCGCTAACACAATACGGAATATGGTGACTCTACACAAAAAAGAAGTCGAAAATATAGAAAATTTTCTGATATCGCACCTAATAGGTACCACTGGTTACGGGGCGGATTTGTATATGAATTTATAAATGTAAATATTGAATGTTCTTCTTCGAATTTATATGCACTACTTATATTATTCTCTAACAATTGTAAAAAAAGAATAAATATTTTTGGAAATAAGTAGAATTAATTATTTAATTAACTGCACAATCTGTTGGCAGGTTGTATAGGGGTAGGGATACACCTATAGCAATAGCGCTACATTTGTGTTGGTGTGTAGGGACGGCCATGTGACGTCACGCGTATGGAATTGTTTGGTAATTCTGGCCCTCAGATGGCGCTGTTGGATGTGTTAGACGGACAGCAGAATCTGCTGCGGATCTGCTGCCGATCTGACATTAGGCCGTGGCAGCAGGCTCTGCACCTTAGAACGTAGCCAAATGCGGACACAGACGACTACGGTTCTGACGTCAGATTCTGCTCCCCAGATCTGGCTATCGGGGGATACTTTATGTTTATCCGTTATGTATCTGTTAGAAATGTTACACCCGGTGTATCCCGCTTTGCCATGCAGTGTGGTCAGCAATAGGAGTTGCTGCGCGTTTGTTTTTTGTTTTTAGCTAAGGCGTTGTCGCCGTCGTTCTTTTCTTTTTCCGATCAGTCTTCACGTTCCGTTTGCTCATGGCGTCACGGCGTGCCACGCGTGAATCCTGTTTATTCTACTTTTCATCATCGATATTTTAATAAACATTCATTTTTATATTCCCAACAATTGAGCGTGGCAGGTGGTTTCATTCAATAACCCCAACAGTATCTTGGAGCTGAGGATTTGGGCTATTCGGCGGTTTCTAATCTCAGTTGGAGAGGCATACAGTGTTGCTTGTGTTGAATTATATATTAATAAAATGTAAAATGTGACGTTTTCAGTATTCAGTAACATACTGCTGAGATTATCCAGATTAAAATGAGTTCAAACACGGTATAAATCGGATTATTTCTAGAGCTGTACTTGGTAATTAAATATAAATGTAACATTTCCAATCTGTAAATGCTAAAAATAATCCAATTTATACTGTGTTTAAATTTATTTTCATCTGGAAAATCTCAGGAGTATGTTATTGAAACGTTTATACCGATACGATAGCGAATGTGGAAGTTTTACATTCTATCAAAACAAACAACATAAACAATCATTGAATAATCATGTTACATGGGCCCTTCTGGCCCATCTCGTGCTTGCTGTCCTCGCGTCGCTTCCCGTCGAATAGGCGATTCAGCGGAATCGCCTAGCGCGTGGCTGTCACGTTTCCTTGAGCCGCGTAGCGACAGCCGTAGGGACAACATGACCGTCGTCGGCCCGGGCCCTGAAATTTCCGTATTAGGAGCGACCGAACTGCCGACAGGGCAATTTCCCCCTTTTTGCGAGGATCATGTGAGGCGCGGCCGGCAATCGAGAAACAGGGTAGAGGCAGTCGTTTTTGAGAGCTCGATTTAGGATATAACGACGAGCAAATGTGCCGTCTAGAAATCGCGACCTCGTCTCCGCATCTACCTCGCGAGACGCGCTCGGCCGATCTGGTTAGGCGAAGGGTGTAACTCCATCCGATATACCGAGAACGGCCTCGCCGGGAGAGCCTTTACGCGCCGATACGGACCACCGCGACCGCGAAGACGCGAGACATCGCGAGCGATCTAGACAGCGTGATTAGGGAGTTCGATTGACGACGAGCCGACGTGTCGTCCGGAACCGCGATCTCGTCTCTGCGTATAGTTTTGTAAATCGCGCTCGGCCGATCTGGTTAGGCGAAGGGTAACTCCATCCGATATACCGAGAACGGCCTCGCCGGGAGAGCCCTTACGCGCCGATACGGACCACCGCGAGATACGTAGACGTGCGGCACAGCGAGCGAGCGGAACGATAGACTACGAGCGCACTGACTTCCGTGCGTTACCTGAGGACAGCGCGAGGGACCACGACCTACGCATGGTTCAGCGACACCGCGAACGAGCGAAACGATAGACGGCAAGCGTGCCGTGCGTTTATCGTAAGACACCTGCGAGCGACAGCTAAAACGGAGCGCCGTCTCTGGGTATGTTAATCTCATTTTACTTTCTTAAAGAATATACTTCATCTTTTGTTTTTCCTTTAAATTCTGTGTACCGCCCTATTTAACCCCCTGCTACCTTCCTCTTCCTTGGTAAGTATAGTCAAGACTTGCTTTAACACCTTGCTTTAACCTACAAGGCCTTTGCTTTAACACCTTAACAGAACAGGAACCCACAGAATCATCCTAGTAATTCGGGGTAATTATTGAAAAGTCCCTTCAGGACGTAACAATCATTTTAATATATTTTTTTATGAGTAAATATAAATATTGTTCCCCCTCGGCTATTTCCTCCCCGTCGTTCTGGGGATTTTGTTCAAATTGAAATATGTTAGAGCCCATGTGTAAACAAGGAGGATTTAAATAATCATTTTGCCAAATTCGAAAGGTAATTTTCAAAAAATCGATGAAAGTTGTGTACCTTGAGGGTCTGTATTTATAAAACAATTTTGAATGTGGCAAAATGTGACAACTTGGACCCCTCTTATTTTCACATGCACTATAACGTGTTTCAATTTGAACAAAATCTCAGACATTGAGTGTTCAAAGTAATCCGCTTGACATGGAATGAACCGTATATACGACATTGTCCATTCCAACCGAAATGGATCCTAATCCACTTCCAACTATCGCGATCTTTACGAAAACGACAAAAAGCTTCTGCGTTCGGGACGATAGTCGCATCGTGATTGCCGAAAATACACAATTATAAGTAAAACTAAAACTTTGCAGGCGTTCGTAATATATCACCATCGAAATTGTAGTACAAGAAAAGAATTATTTTTTAGTGACTTTAGCACTATAGCGTTTAAGCAAACTGTTAAACTATATACAGCAAAAAAAAGATATTTCTAAAAAAGTCTGAGCTGTGAAATGTAAATCCACAAATACTAAAAACTGGAAAATAAAATAATAATGATTCGCAAATTAATATTGTTTCATTGACATGTTTCCTAACTTCACTACCGAACCTCTCTATTTTTCATTATTGCTATCCTCTTTTACGTTCAGCGAGGCTCCGACGCTAGACGCAACTCTCGTGCCGTATTCTTTCAAAACTTCTCGATAGAAAGAACTGTGGCAACAGCGCGGCAGAAACAGAGAGAACAGAAAATGTGGCAACTATGCATAAAAAATTCGTCTACATAGAGTACCTGGAGATGTCACCTCTGTACAACTTTTTTCTATCGACCGCAGTAGTTTTATTAGGGTCCGTTTGTTTACTGGGGACGCTTCGATCGATTCGTACCATAACAAAAATGAGACAGCAGCCTTAAAGACGTCTGCAAAGTACATCCTTAAGACGTCTTAAAGACGTACTGTTTTGTGAAAATGGACGTTTTTAGGACTTTTCAAGGCGTCTTCTGGACGTTCGTGGAAGTCTTTAAAGGTGCTATTTCCAATGCGCGGCTCGCCGCGGCGGCGAGCGGTGCGGCGCCTCCTCAGAACGCCGCAAGGTTCTTCGTTGCGGCCGGAGATGGTATTTCCTATACCTAAGCGGCGCCGCGCTGACCCTTTTCGAGCACTTGAAAAGGTCTATTGTTGTATGAGATCTCGAGGACCGTCTTCGACATCGAATTTTTTTGCTTTCGACCCTCGAGAGGGTTTGAATACCATCAAGAAGAAGTGAGAAATGTCTATGATTTTCGCATTTCTCATCAGATCTTTGCGAAAACGACGCCAATCGATTCCGTATGTTTCACCGATGAAACTAAGACCATGAACGACATAATTCGGAGCATAATGAAGGAAATTAGATGAAAATTTAATTTATATAATTTCTCGCTAGCTTCGTTAAAAATAGTCAGATTTACATGAAATGTGGTACGATTTTCATCGGAGAAATATAAGGAATTCATCGGTGTCACTTCTATATCAATACGATAAAGAGTTAAGAATTATTTTACTTCTGAAGCAGGTATGAATCCTCGGCCGACCCCAGCGAATCGCGGTCGGCGACCCACAGTCGAGGGTGAAATATTCATTTCAGCGTATTAAGAAATTCTTTATTGTTTATCGTGTCGATAAGGGAGTGACAGCAATAGATTCCTTATGTTTTTCTGATGAAAATCATACCGAATGTCATGTAAATCGGACTACTTTTGCAGAAGCAATACAAATCATAAAAGGAGTAGGCATTTTTATACCTTATTGCTTGTATAAAAGTAGTCCGATTTACAACGGCACAGTGGGCCGGATTGAAGAAGTCAGTGACATTTGGTTGTTTCTTAATATGATAAAACTATTCCTTTCTAATAATACCTGATGTATAATTTAATATTTTTTACATTTATTTTTTCAAATTTCTAAATTAAACGTGATAAAAAAATTGAAAACTGTTTACAGTAATCATTCGTATTAAACCCGACGAACGGAGCTGGCGACGGGCGTACGACGCGTTGCGGACACTATTCTGTGCGGCCGATACTGCGATTGAGAAAACCGAAGCGCGAGCGAGAGGGAATGAAACAGTTGACACGAAGTTACCGTCGACTCTTTCGTTCTCTCACTCTCGACTAAAGGATTGCAAAAACTTGTAGGGATAGTCACCGGAAGTACTACGCATGGTAAAAACGGAGCTATAAAGATTTACTGTATTTGGTACTTTATTTAATGCCCTTTTAAGTGGTTTAAGTCGTATGTTAGAGAAACTTTTCGTTTCCAAATTATAAGGAAAAGTCGAATAGTAAAGGAAAGTAGCCGAATATCGTTTTATTTAAAGAATTACTAATAAAATCATATTTTATTAGTAATTCTTTAACTCTCGGACACCACAGTGGGTTACGTTAATCCAGTCCGACCGGAAAACACCTGGCATTTCTAAACGGTAAAGTATGTGGAGTCCTCCATTCCTCTTCTACAAATCCCCCCCCCCCCCGCAGAGAATCGCTAGTATGCCTGAAGCAGTGGAGTACGCTCATTGCAAAGGTAGTCTGTGGGTTACGTTCACTCAGTGGGACTGTAACATACGTTAGGAATGTCTTTTTTTCAACCCCTGCATGAAAAGGGGTGTTTTTTACGCCAGCTGAGCGAGAGCAAAATAGCTAATTTCAAGGGTCCTGTGAAAAAATGAGATGTATCGCATGCGTATTCGCGTTTTTTACTTTGCTCCCAAGGGAACTTGAGTTTGCGAGCTGAGTGAATATGGCGTTATGCCATATGCTTTCTGGCATATGATTTCGTGTAGATTTGGTGTTTGGAATTCTGTCAAAGTAGCAGAAGGTTACGTGGAAATTTCTGTCAAGAGTCTTCAAATTATTAATTGCTCAAATATATTTATTAATTACGTTAAACGTGCGTGACAAGGGAGAGACTAGATTTTGCCTCACCTGAAGTACTTACTGCCCGAGCGCAGCGAGACGAATTTTAAGAGAGAACATTCGTTCGATAGAAGTAAAATGTTACTCAACATCACCTTGTCAAATAACTATATCTTTTTTAACCAATCAGAATAAAGTTTTTTTTTTAATGGCTATCGTATGACTCGAACCCTTTCGATTACGGTATGTATAATTAAACTCTCGTATCTTTTTCTAAAAGGAACTGTGATTAAATGGAAAAAAATTTCAGAAAATTCACATACTTGATCTCTTTATTTTCAAGATATCTCGAGTACCAATCGATTTATCACGAAATCACCTCTATATACTCTTTTTCCTTATTGTCTTACGAATCGATTGAAAGGAAAAACATTAAAAACCGTGCAGCACATCCAGAGATACAATAACAGGTTACAAAAGTGGAAATACACTTTAAAAGTTTACACTTCAAAATTCAGAAGATATTGTACATCAGAACATAATATAAATATATACATCAAATAATAAAATATAATTTTATTATGGCTTCATATTGCCAAGGAACTTCTCCAGCGGGCGAAACGAACCAGTCTACGAATGCGTTGCAAATGTCTATAGCTTGTTTACTCAGTCTTGCATAACGCAGGACGATGAAATATTTTGTGTATTGTCGTTGCTGCTATCTTCACAAAGCACTAAATTATGTAGTGTCCAATGTTCGAAAGGACATTCCAGTTTCCAAAAACCTAAAACATTATATAAAATATGGAAAACTTAATTTAAAAAAAAACAATAGTAAATTAGCAATTGAATAATTACTAATGGTGATTCAAAAATTACTTTTCAGGTTACTGGGGAATCATTCCAATCCCTGTCATTTGCATTCAGAATTCGCCAGGGTATATCGGCACAATTGTAAAAGATGCTCTTAAACATCTATGTCGCACATTGGTCCCAACATTTATGTGGCAGTCCAGTGGTTCGGATTTTAGAAAAATTGCACAGCAATTCTCTGCAAAATGGAATTTTCCAAATTGCATCGGGGCAATCGATGGGAAGCACGTTACGGTATTTTGTCCGAAAAATAGCGGCTCGTTGTATTTTAATTACAAGAATTATTTCTCGCTCGTGCTATTAGCGTTAGTCGATGCCGGCTACAAATTTATTGTAATTGACGTCGGGTCCTATGGAAGAAGAAGGGGACAGTGGAATATTAGAAAAATCGGTGATGGGTCGTCAGATTCGGACGGGAACATTCAATTTTCCCACTGCGAAGGCACTGGTGGTGTCACACGTCATCGTGGGTGACGAAGCCTTCAGACTCACGAAGCACATGATGAAGCCGTATCTCACAATATATTCTCACAATATATTCTCACACTATATTGTAGGGGGAACCTGTCCAAAACCGTATACCGGGGAAAAACAGTATACCATACTTATTTCTGAAAACAAATGAAGGAAGCCCACGCGCCTTTGGCAATTGTTTTCCGCCATATTGAACTGTTAGTCAACAGATCCTTGTAGCAAAATACATACGCTCCAGCTAATTATTAAATTTATTATATTTCTACGTGCTGTGATCTTATTTTCGACTGTACTTCAAGTGGACTATATAGTGTTCTGGTAATTAGAATGTAAATTACATGAAGACATCTATTAACAGTATCTATTTCTATTATATTTTGATGATCGTGGCCGATTGTTGTCATTTTCATATTTAGCTGTAACCAAAAGTATGTGTGTTCTTACCTCTTGGGGCCAAACCGTACGGGATAAAATCGTACACCGAACGACGGTTCGTAAAGTAAGTAGTGTTCCATTTTTGTTTAAAGGTGTCAGCAAGATGCCACGTAATTATAAAAGAAACACTACCAAACAAGATTGGAACTCGGAAAATACGAAAAAGGCTATAATGAGTATAATCAATCGAAACATGGGTTACTTAAAGGCAGCTCAAACGCATGAAGGTGTGGTGGATGAGCACACGAAGGTTGCACCGGCTGGGGATCCGAAGAACTCGATGATTTTCAATGGTACCGTTGTTAATTTAGACATACATATACTATACGGTTTTGCCCCATAGGGTGGGCAACACCGGAAAAAAGAGGTTTTGTTTTATTGTTCTATTAAGTAGATACCGTACATACAAAACCTCCACGCACCGGATAATATAAAATACCGTAAATTTTTAGTCAAGGTATCGCGTTTCCACAAATGAGAAAACATCAAGCAGTACTTAGTGGACAAAAATTCATGAATAATCGAAACAAAAATATTTACTTCCCGTCGACCTTTTTAGATTTTTCATTCTCACTGACAGAACACGCAAGTTTTTGTCACGGTGACACATTAAATGATAAGCTGGTCATTCATATGCTTGAATATCGTGAATCGCAACATAATTTATTCCATAATACAACAATTAAATAGAATTACTCAACTATCCCCGGTCTCCCATTCTTTTTAAAATATTTATTTCTGACTCCTTGGGTCACTTCACCCAATTAGCTGATTGGAAAGTTGCCCAAATATTGTATAATTTCGTTAGAATGTATTAACACTTTGTGGACCGTACCCATTTAGTATATTGGTACCGGTATAACATGAATACAGGTTTACAAATATTTCTGCATTTTCCATAGTATATACGTATATTTATCAAATTGTTTTAGTTTTATTGGAATTATGCTGTTGTTTTTTATATAACGTCAAACCTTTGTATGAGTTGCATATTAACGCTCTTTTTATGAACTTCCTTAATAATATTCGGCATTTTCAGTGCGAAAAATGGGATGTTGCATTTTTCCCCTATCACTGTACGATATAGAATACAGGTAATTGCTTCATTATTGGCAAATATTTCCAAATACAAGGACAAATAGATATTAATTATACAACAGAAAAGAAATTTGCTCGAAAGTTCCCGAAAAGTAACTAAACAGTCAATACTGATACTTTTTCAATGGGTTTCTTATGGAAAAAGAACTATATAGAACTAATTATTCGCTATTACTTTGCAGAATCGATAGGTACTACAAATTTTGGTCCCCCAAAAATATTTTCCTTTTATATCACCGAAATTTAAACGACTCGATTTAAAATTCTGCACAAAAAACATACAAACTTTGACACATGTTTACACATACAGCAGAAGTAGCTGCCATGATATTTTTACTTTTTTAAGACCTCATATTATTAGGTTACAAAAATATATAAAAACATAATTCCCTAACATTTGAATTTTGCCTTGTTTCCTTATTTCTGGGGATTCTGTCCCATTGTGGCGATGGGCCGCCGGGCGACCAGCCGCTACACTGCTTCTGCAGCAGTGTAGCGACTGGCAGCCGCAGGCCGTCGCGCGGTTAGTAGATTCTGCCATAATGGCGGAAAACAGACACTTATCCCATTGTGTTGCTTCTCCAGTAGCCTAGGCTGCTCCTGGAGCAGACTTGCATACACTGTAGCAATCTACCGCAGCCGCGCGCGGTCGAAGTCGCAGATAGGAGAACAGATGAATGCTTTTCCATTGTACCAGTGTACCGCGGCGCGCTGGGGCGGCGCCACGCCGCTCGCCGCCGCGGCGAGCCGCGCATTGGAAATGGCACCTTAAGACGTCTTGAACGCCTGGCCTGGACGTCTTTAGGACGTCTGTGTGCTATCTGGGCATGTGCAAGTTCAATGTTCACGCAGAATTTTTATTAAAAGGTCAGTATCACATATTATTTATTTATTTATGTAATTATGAATTGTTTATCAGTTTTCCTGCCGCACACGCATGTGTTTTATTGATTTTTAACAGATTTTATTTGCGCGTTTCAGGATTGAAGATTGGTATTTTGAATATAACTATTTCATACAATTGTTGAAACCTTGTATTTAAAAAAATGATTTACTTTTATTTTTTTATTTTATTCGCATTGCAGATAATAAATAAAAGTATCGATACTGACGATATCGATACTTCGTTTTCGATATTTTATCTGTATCGATACATTGTCCATCAAAATGTATCGATACGAAATATCGATACAATTGGCATGTATCGCCCTTACAGCATATAGACATGGAGGTCTCATTGAGAGCTCGAAACTGTCGCCAACATTATACGAGAGAGAAATACATGTGCGAACTGGTGCGAGCGAGAGAAGTATTGACAATCTATACTCCTCTCGCTCGCACATATCTTTCTCTCTCGCACGATATCGGCGCATGCGCATTACGGTCGATTGGGACTCTATACTTCTCTCTCTCGCACCAGTTCGCACATGTTTTTCTCTCTCGCGTGATGTTGGCGACAGTTTCGAGGACATCGAGGACAGGAAACATAAGGCAATGAGACCTCCAGTAGTATATGCTCTAAGGTATCGCCATCCCTATCAGAAACTGACAAACGCATGTATATATAGTAATGCCTTGTAACAATAAGTTTTTGCTAATGTTACGAGCCGGGGCTGCGGCAACGCGAGAGGCCGGCGAGAAGGGTATTTCCCAAGGAATACGGTTTATGAGTTTGTTAGTTAGACGGCGGACGGACCTGATGCGAAATCAGGGAGCGGCTAGGATTATCGGAAGCGAGGATGAACCTGATGTGAAATCAAGGAGCCTCTAGGATGGAGTCACACGCAGACGAACCTGATGCGAAATCAGGGAGCCGCAGGAGGGTGAAACGTCGTAAACGAACCCGATGCGAAATCAGGGAGTCACTAGGATGAAGTTCACAGACGAACCTGGTGCGAAACCAGGGAGCTGTTAGGAGGTTGAATTATTCACAGACGAACCTGGTGCGAAACCAGGGAGCTGTTCGGAGGTTGGTAGACTTACAGACGAACCTGATGCGAAATCGGGGAGCTGTAGGATACGGACGAACCTGATGCGAAATCAGGGAGCCGTAGGAGGGGTGAGGTTTCGTAGGCGAACCCGATGCGAAATCGGGGAGCCACTGGGTTGGAGACGATTCCTTGTTTTGGATGAAAGATTGCGAACGAACCTGATGCGAGATCAGGGAGTCGCGGGAAATGTTAGTGATGCCTCGTAACTCTTAATTAAAGTTTGATACAACTCGAGCGGTAAAGTTGTATCAGTGGGTGAGTGCTACTAATATTATAAGGATCGCTGGGTAAGAGATGGGTTTAACGAATCGAATTCGATTTACACGTGAACACCATTCGTATATTGAATAGTCAATTATAGTACAAATGTAAGTGTCGCGTTTAATAATTAAATAGTGTAGTTACCAATAGTTGCACGGTGTTAACGCACTGGCGATGCGGGGCGTCAGAGTGGCTATTACAATATGTCAAATAGAATATAAACCGGACTCGCGGATTCTATGAGGTTAACTATTGATTCGGAAGGGGACTCGAGCCCGATCTTACTAGATTTAACCAACTCTGTACGAGCGTGACACGACGTTACTCTACGCGTGACTGTACTGCTTTGAACCGAAGAGGGTTGAAACTAAAGGGTTTATATAGTCCCAAAAATGAGTGGGGATTCGTTAGGAATCTCCATATAAGGAAATCCTTCGGGGTCGTCGTCGTGTCACTCCCGTTCTCACGGTCGTGGTCCAACTGGTCGAGATCTTGACTTCCATTAGTGATGTGTGATAAGCGAAAGAATTTTAGGGCGCTTTCCCTTCGCAGACGCGAGCTCGAAAAATAGTTGAGAGCGGCGTATGGGAAAATTCCACATACGTAACACTAACTTAAGGAAGGAACTCCGCGAAAAATAATCACTGGTTAAGTTTTAACTGAAATTCTATAAATATGTGTTTTTATTCAATTTTGTATGGTAAATACAATTATGTACAAATTAATTTCTAATTTCTTTTTTCATAATTTAAAAAGAAATTTGAGAAAAATCAATTTCATATTCTCACCCTACCCTTCCCTCTACGTTACGTGATGTCGTTAGTAATATCATGAAATTTACTTAGTACATAATGTACTCTTTTGCCATATGAGCGAGCTATATTTTTCTATTCGGTCATTTCAAGGTCATAATGTCTACCTAGGTCCCAGAACTTACATTGATCTTGATTCAAACTTCGCACAATAAAAAATAAATGTTAATACGCAGAAAAATGTCGATGATCCAGGTAAAAAAAAAACATTCAAGGCTTGGAATGACCTTCAAAATAATCTTAAAAATGAACTTGGGTGGCTTTTTTATTACTACCAGATGTGTAATCTCAAAACATATAAACTGCTCTTATTGTTATTCATTTTTTCTTACTTTCAGCGGAAATAATTTAAGTGTTCATTATAAGTGGAACACTGCATATTAATTGTACCAAGGAATTTTTCTTTCGTGAGTGTTCTAATGTTTTCAGTCTGGAGTTTTATTATGGTAGTACAATGCACGAAAACTATAATATATTCTCTGATGGTGGCAGATGGCAGACGGCAGACGGTTGAGTGGTTTGGTTTGTAAAAGACTGATAAATAAATAAAGAAATAAGAGGAAGTTTTAAGGAGTGGAGAGGCAAACGAGAGTGGAGATAGGAAGAGGACAGGTAGGAGAAGGAAAGGACAAAAGAACAGGACAGGAGAAGGTAGGAAATAAGATATAAAGAATAAGGGAGTAAAGAAATAACTTATAAGCATTGGACGCGGGGGCCCGCTCTCTGGGCGGTCAAGATGCGGAAGTGAAAAAGGAGAAGAGGAAGCGAAGTAGTAATGAGGACGGGTATATAACGAGAGAACCGGAAATAGCGGGATTAGGGAATGAGAGAACAAATAGAGGGAAAATGATAGGAAAAGAGGAACATACTAAATATAGAAAAGATAACGGGCATATCGGGATCATAGCTAAGAAAGGGAAGCAACGAGGAAACTCGAACGAAAATACCCTAGGCAACAGGGCTGCCAATATCAGGACACGGGAGACAGGAAAATCTACAAGGTGGGAAGACACAATAAAAAAACAAAAGCCGAAACCCACGCTTACAGACTCGAAACAATACAGTGAGAATAATAAAAGATTAAAGAGGAATACGGATATAGAAGCAAACTTAGTACATGAAAAGACAAAGAACGAGAAGAATAATACAAAAGGAAATAATAGCACAGAGGTAGTGGGTGAGGGAAAGGATAAGATAACAACGGTAAAGAACGGAGAATATAAGTATAACGATAAAGAATTAAAAGACATAAAAGAAGACCAGGAAGTAGAGGAATATCAAAAAGAAAATAACAGGGGGGAATACCTAGTAATTATAACATTAAGTAGAGACAAAACCACAACAAAAAAAAGAAAAACCTTATCAAAATATACAGATACCTAATTGGAACGGGGATCAAATTTCAGGGTATTAAGATGGTGGGCCACAACAGAGCGGAAGTGACATACAAGCAAAGACAAGATGCGAATAGGATGTTAAATATGAATAGGTCCAAAATGACGGATTACAACGCATATATACCAAGGAGATGGAAGATGAGGAAGGGAGTCATTCATGAATGGGATGGGACCATAGACGAATTACAAAGAGAGCTGAAGGAAGATCAGGGAGTTTTCGCCATGGAGAGACTAAAGAAGCGGAGAATAAGAGACGGGAAGGCAGTATGGGAGGAAAGTGGGTCCATACTAATAAAGATTCAAGGAGAATCGTTACCCACCAGACTACTGATTGGATTTGGACACGTATGGTTCAAAGTGGAGCCTTTTGTTAAAGTGGTAAAACAATGCTACAGGTGCCTAAGGTTTGGACATATTCAGACATACTGTAAGGCCACAGAAAAAAAATGTTTTATATGCGCGGAGGAAGCACATGGACAATGTACCAATAGTCCCAGGTGCATGAACTGCGGTAGGGGTCATCACAGTACCGCGAGGGAATGTCCGAATTTCCAAAGGAAAGCGATGATTAAAAAACTCATGGCATATAAAAATGTCTCGTATAAGACGGCATACGATCAGATAAGAAGAGAGGATCCAAATAGTGATATGAGAGATAGATACAATGAGTTTAACAAAGAGGGAGAAGAGGATCTATGGAATAGTGATTTTCCCACATTAAAGAAAAGAAATAAAGTGGAGTATTGGGAAAACCTTGAAGTACCCATGAGCAGAGAATTAAATAGGTATAGAAATGCATGGGAAAGAGGAAGAGAAGCAAAGAAAAATAGATGGGGACAGGAAATAAACAGAAAAGAAGACATGGAAAATAACAGGAAAGTGACCGAGAATGAATGGGGTTATAGTAACAAGGCAAACTACAGCCAAACAAACAGAGATATACAGAATAAAGAAACGAGAAACAATCCATATGGTGGAATGAAAAGAACGTATGCAGAAAAAGCACTGCATCACAGCCCGAGAACATACAACAAGGAAAATAAGGAAGAACCCTACTCGTACAAGGAAGGAACCATAAGAAAGTATGGGACGAGTTATGGTGATGAGGAGAAGGAAAAGAGGAAGAACGAGGAGAGCAGAAAGAGAAGAGAGAATGCAGAAGCAACAAGTAAACTAAAAAATAAAATGGAAGATGAACTCATAGAGGAGATTCTAAAGATCATAGAAGAAAAAAATTTGACGAGAAAAATTAAAGAAAAACTCCAAGAGGGAACAAGGGGAAGTCCTCGAAATCAAAACAGAAGGCAAACGGAAGAGATAGAAATGGAAAAGGACTGGAATACCCGACATACTCCCACGTACAATATGTTGATTCCGGAGAGATTCATTAAGAAAAAGGAAGAAAAAGAGGACAAAGGAGAAACAGATCAAAAGAGAAGGGTGAGGATAGTAGAAGACAGGAAACTGAGAGATGCGGAAGAAGATGAAAAAGAGCAGGAACCGCCTCAAAAAGGACAAGAGGAGGAGGAACACGAGGAATACAGGATGGATGAGTCGGAGAGCAACGACGGGACTTCGAAAGCGTAGGGACAGCGGAATGGTTAGAAGGCGAGGTCAACATGGAAGAAGAGGAAGAGGACCACCAGGAAGTCGAAATGGATAGGGAAGATAAAAGGTCAGAAGAAGAGTCTATAAAGAATAAAGAACTAGGTAATAAGATAGAGAAACAAGACAACCCAGCCAGCAGGCGAAGTAGTTAAGAAAATAAAAGTATTGTTAAAGTTAAGACAAAACCTTAGAATAGGATACATAATCAGAGTATATTAGATTAATTATAAGATAATATTAAAAAAGAAAAAAGAAATTTAATTAAGTTTAGAGTAGAGCTTGGTCAAGCATAGGTATTATTACAATCAGTACACAGATATACTACTATATATTCTTACATAGTTTTAAATTTATAGCAGTTAGAACACAACAACTAATAGTAACACGGACATATAAAATTACATATGATGAATACCGGAAAAGAGCGATGCAGGATAGCAGTTTGGAATGCAAGGAGTGTTCGTAATAAGATGATCGAGCTCAAAGAAAAGGTGAGGGAGTATGACATTATAGGTATAACAGAAACATGGTTAACAAAGACAGATACGTTAAGGATAAACGGATACAATATAATTAGACAGGATAGGAGATGAAGGAAAGGAGGAGGATTATGTATAATCATAAGAAACGGTATTAAGATGTGGAGCAGGGACAATACTAGATGGATTGAGAACAAGACTGAAATAATAGCAGTCACGGTTGAGATAGACAGTAGAGAAGTAGACGTTATACTAGCATATAAACAACCAGAGGTGGATCTGAATAAAAAAGAATGGGAGGTACTGTTCGAGAACAAACGAAATCATACGGAACTGATTTTAATGGGAGACCTCAATGCCAACAACAAAGAATGGAACTGCGAAAGAAATGACAGAGACGACATTCTACTGGCGGAAACAATAGAGGAACCAGACATGTTTATCAATAACAGACATACCAAGTCGAGAACAGGATCAGGAAAGTACAAACCATCTAACCTGAATTTACTAATCATAACTTTTGGAATATTTCAAGATGCGGAAGCGGTGGAAGAAGGAGAAACGGTTGGTTCGGGTCATCAAGTGATTAGTCTCATAATACATAAGCACATCGCAGACAGAAGGAGAAGGATACATACTACAAGGAAGTACAACCCAGTCAAGATAGACTGGAAAAAATACAAACTGCAGTTGACAGAACAAGAGGAAGTGACAAGAATAGAGATGGACAACACCTCCGGTATCCGAGAAAAACTTCTGATTATAGAAGAAGCCATGGTTAAGGCAATAGAGGAGGCAAAGATTGGAGAGGAGGAAGGGAAGAGTAGAGGCGGAACCAGAAGAGAGGAAAGGAAAGGCCTAGGGGAACAAAGGAGAATAGAAGAAATTAGAGAGAACGGATTGGCCACAAACACCAAAGAAAACAGTAAGAATGGGAAGAGTATGGTACCCCTGGTGGGACAAAGAATGTGAGGAGGGCAAAAAGAAAAGAAAAATGGCAGTAATGAAGTTCATTAAAAAACCCAATGGAGACAACTAGAATAGGATGAAAGAGGAGAAAAAAGATTTGAGGGAAAAAATAAAGGACAAGAGAAACAAGTCGTGGGAGGAGTTGGCCAAGTCGATAAATCACCAGACAGGGAGATATGAAATATGGAAAAAGATAAAGCAACTCCAACGAGGTTTCCAAGGCAACACAGATATTAAACCGACGACAGAAGAAAGAAGGGAACTAGAATTGAAAGAAATACAAAGAATCTTGTACAGGGAGACAGATGAGGGGGAAGAAGAGGAAAGAGCAGCGGATACAGAAGAGGAGAACATGGAAATGGGATACTGGAATAGAGAGATTTCAACGGAAAATATGGTAAAGGCAATAGAGTACACTAACCTAAAATCGGCCCCGGGAGAGAATGGGCTGGACTACAATGCGATGAAAAATCTCACGTCAGACTTTATCGATATGATGAGGGTTTTATTCAATGAGATTTGGAGGACTCAGCGCATACCAGGGGAATGGAAGATAGCTATAATTATATTTCTGGATAAACCAAATAAAAAGGCATTCAGACCGATATCCCTAACAGATTGTGTAGGCAAAGTGATGGAGAAAATTGTAAACGAATGACTAAGAGCATGGATGGAACAGAAGGATATTATGGATAGAAATCAAAATGGATTTAGAAAAATTAGATCAACAATCGACAACCTAGCAGTGATCACCACACATATTAAAACTGGATTTGAAAACAGGAGAGAAACTCTGGCAGCATTTATAGATATCAAAGCGGCCTACGATAATGTAAAACACAACGTCATGATAGAAAAGCTCAAGCAAAAGAAATGCCCATATAGGATAAGAAAGTATGTGGAACAGTGGATCACGGGAAGAGAAATAGAATGTACGAGAAGCTATGACAGTCCGGTAACAGGAAGATTGTGGGAAGGACTTCCACAGGGAGCGATACTAAGCCCGATTTTATAAAATATATATACAGTGGATTTAACAAACGGTATAGATACGAATAGAATGAAAATACTGCAATATGCAGACGACATCGCAATATATATAACAAGAAACTCGACTCAAATGAATATATCGAAATTGGAACAAGCAATCGAAAGGTTAGGAAGAAAAGACAAACATGATAAATTTCACTCAAAAGTACGATACAAAGCATAAGAAAAAAGTTACAGTCAAAATTAAAGACAAAGGAATTCAGGAAGGAAACAAGGCAAAATTCTTGGGAATCACTCTGGATAAAAAGCTAAATTATGAGGAACACACTAACAATGTGTTGGAAAAGAGTAAGAGAAGACTGGACATGTTGAGATACATAGAACACGTTAGGAAAGAAGCGAACCCAGAGACCATGGTTATGCTGTACAAAGCGTTGGTGAGATCGGTAATTGAATATGGAATACAGATTTATGGGGGAAATAGTGACAAAGTGAGAGAGAGAATACAGAAGGTACACAATGTAGGCATCAGAGCAGCAATGGGATACAGAATGTTAACACCAAATAATGTCATGACAGTAGAGGCAGGAATTATGGATCCCGACAACAGAAGAAAGATGATAGCGAGGAGATATATCATCAAACACAGAGCAAAAGAAAGTAGTGAAGTCCTGATGGCATTGGAAACATACGCGGGAGAAATGAGAAATCCCGTGACAGAAATAGAGGGGAGGGACAAGCTGGTAGATGTATCGAAAGAAACTGGAGATATTGAGGAGTTTATAGATAAAGGCGAGAGAGTCGTGAAATTGGTAGAAAGACAGGAAGAGGACGTGGAGGGAGAGACAATAATGATGGAGGAGATCGTGGAATGGAGAACGGGCAGATTGGGAAGGGATAGTGGAGTGGACAATGTAATACTAATAAAGGAAATAAGAGAAAAGATGCGAATAAAAGATCGGTTTTCGGTGGAAATTTATACCGACGGATCCAAGATGGAGAATGGGAGTGCAAATGGCGTAGGCATTGTCGTCAAGGAAAACGAACCGGAAGCTTGTAGGGAAGAGAGCTATAGTATTAGCAACATGGCCACTATCTTCAAAGGGCAGTAGAAATGGCAATGGTAGAATATACACACAAAGATGTAATTATCCTTACAGACTCAATGAGTGCAGTCGTAGCAATACTGCACAAGGGGAGCAGATACGAAGGAAACACAAGGATAGGGAATATCAGAGGGAAACTGATGGCGAGGGAGAAGAGAGTCCGTAATTGCAGACGGCAAAACCCTGGTACAGGAGCGGAGGGAAAACTGAGATTGGCGTGGATACCGACACATGTGGGAATCAATGGAAATGAAAGAGCAGATGCGGTGGCGAAAGAGAACACCAGAGGAATTCCAGATAACGGTATAAAAATACCGGCGAGGGATATTCAAACAGATATGTAAAATCACACGTGCTTTGCAAAAGTGCAACGAACGAACCATCCTACACTTTCACAAAAGCCCGCGCTCCGTCCTTTTACTGCCAATGTACCCATTGCTTAGAGATAGAAAACAGACACCACGTGTTTCGGTTCGAAAGGGTCCGAAGAGAAGAGAATCAGAAAGTCTTCGAGTTGCTATAAAGAAGAAAAGGCATACCATTCCTGTTTCCGTTTTCCGATACCCTGAGTTCACGTCTGCTACGAGGCGCAACCAGCTAAGCCATAAATTACCCAAGACTGTAGGAAATCGTTCTCTACCGCCGACTCGCGGGACAATACGGTCATAAACCGCGACCCTGGCGAAATGCTCTTGCCCATCAGCTTGATTAATTTTAAATACACCTCGCGGAGAGACACAGGAAGAAAGGGGGTAACTCGATGACTGCGCGTAGTCCCTCCTGGTTCGCCCTTCCTTCAAATTAAAGACGGATCCCTTATCTCTCGTACACGCGCTCGAATTTGAAAACAATTAGAAAACACGCGAGAGAAGGTGGGCTTGGAGTCCGATTGGTCGTAACCTAACCAATCTGCCCTGTATACCTTCTAAATGACCACTGTCTTGAAGAGGTCTTCTTCACTGCAATGTCTCCTCCCCAAGGCCCACCTTCTCTCGCACGGAAGACGTCAACGCGTGCTTTTTAGTTTTCAAATTAAAGGGGATAAGACCCAGCGTATAAAGTTTTTTTAGAACATGTTCTGCCGGATCTCATGGACCATATTCCAAATGAGATCCAACGGAACATGTTCTATCAGCAAGACGGGGCTAGACCTCATTACGCCAATATTGCCCGCGACTACCTGCATAACCGCCGCGGCGGTGCTGTTGCGTGGCCCCCACGGTCACCGGATATGACCCCGCTGGATTTTTTCTTCTGGGGCTACCTGAAGGTAATTTCATTATTGCTGTTACATTTTTTATAGGTATTCTTTTTTTACTTATGTTTTGTATTTGTTGTACAACAATCATTTCAGGATGAGGTGTACCGTCAGCCAGCTGATACACTGGAAGACGTCGTGGTGAGAATTCATGCTGCCGTGGTGAACATAACGCCACAAACTTTGCAGACCGTCCAAAGACAACTGGTTGTACGTGCTGAGGCGTGCATAGACGCTGAGGGTGGCCACATCGAGCAACTGCTCAATTAAAATTAATCGGCCCCTTTCGGGGCCACCAATTTTTATAACGTAGGAACAACACGTTCTACGAAAAATAGATTAAGTGATAAGTGTTAGTAGCAGTGCAGTAAAGTGAATATTCGGTACATTAACCCGGATGCACTTGACGTTGCGAACCTTACCTTCGGGTGGTGTCCTGCGAATACCTGCGATCAGCTGAGCACTGGGCGCTACCCTACCATAAATCTTTTCGTCCACCGATGACCAGAATCGTTACAGTGAGCCAGTGATACAGGTTTACGAAAAAGAAGGAAAGGAATGTCCGAATGGGTGAGTTTTATTTAATTTATTTATGATTATTAGGTGTAGAAATAAATTCTGTTCGATTTTAGGGTACAATAACAGTTTGATTTAAAAAATATGAAAACAAATCAATCACGAAATAATTTCCACTATTGTTAATTACCTTTTGCCAGTTTTCTGTCAGCTTACGAATATCACCGCGATAAAAATTCGATAGCTTTGTACTGATTATGTAAATCCGGTCGGAAAGAATTTATTCATACACCTAATATTATTTTTTAAATTTAGTTGTGTTGGCTGTAATTAAACTACGGATTTTTACCGTAATAACGAATTACGATCACTTGTCGTACATTTTCTGTTACATTACCTTTTTGTTTATGCGTTATTTGATAACAAAATTTACGTATTTCTTGTCCTCTCACTTCAAATAATTATTATTTATGATTCTGCTTTAAAAAAACTGTGGAACGCGGTTTCCTTCGATGCATGCCGACTTGCCTGTTCGTACGTTTGTAGTACAAGCGCAGCCGCCTACCGCGTAGCCAACGCTACCGCCGGAGCTCGGGCGGAAGGCGCGCGCTCTGATTGGTCCGGGTTTTTTGTTAATATCTCGTTAAGGAAACTTCGGACAATATTTTTGCTAAGGAAAAAGTTGTTTCAAATCACCCCCTAAGTCACCCCTTTCAAGGAAATCCGACATTTTTGGGACACCCTGTATAACCATTTAGGATAGGATAGGGGTCGGAGAACGAAAAAACAAGAAATCATAGGGTATAACCATAGTTATAAGCACATCCATGCTTGTAATTTTGATAAAGTATACAAACTATATTATACATTATAAAGATCAGTATAATAGTATGAGTAGAACTAGGTGCAAGATTAAATTAAATAGACGCGATAATAGATAGTAAGATAAATAGATAGATATAACATATAAGACATAATAAGTATTAAACCATATGATTGTGATAAATAAGGCGTATAAATCTACAGAATGTGATATACATGTGATATATACGGGGTGTCCCAAAAATGCTGCGGGTCCTTAAAGGGGGTGATTCGGGGGGTGATTGCAAACAACTTTTTCCTTTGCGAAAATGCTCTCCGAGGTTTCGTTAACGAGATATTAATAAAAAGCACCGACCAATCAGAGCGCGAGTCTGACGGCCGAGTTCCCGCGCCAGCGTGGCTACGAGCCGCGCTACGAGTGCGAACAAACAACTCGGCATGCATCGAAGAAAATTGCATAGAATGGCAAATGAAAAAGACGAAACAAATAAAATCTAACATGTTGTCATGGTTCGTTCGTCATTTAAAGTGAATAATGAATAAAGGATAAATGGATGAAAATCACGTGTAACGTAAAAAGACAAATACGCAGTTTTTTTTTAGACGATTCGAAAATAATAATTATTTGAAGTGGGAGGATAAGGAATACGTAAATTTCCTTGTGTTATTAACGTAGCCACGAAAAGGTAATGTATCAGGTGTTTAAAGCTTAATTGAGGATCGTCTCAAGGAAGTTAAAGGCGATTGTTAGATAACTAACGGAGAGCGCACGTCGCAGTAAATGGATATTCGCGAGGAGGTTGCGATTACTTTAATGTCTTTAGTCTTAAGCACTAGTTTTAAAAACTTAAATATACTATTTACAGATATCTACAATAAAGCGTTTTGGAATCACAGTTCGTTACAATGGTTTTAAACTTTTAGCACTACAGCCCTTGTTCCTAAGCGATAGGATTAAGCTATATGATTATAGCGTGGATTCGGCTTCAATCCAGCAGCAAGCCAAGCAAGTAAATCAGTAAGCAGGCGAATAAAGCGTTTTGACAGGAGTTAATAAGCGGTTTAGCAACGAGAAGTGCGAACACCAATACAAGCTTATCGTATTTTAGTAGCGTGTTAAACGTAGCAAATTAACGACTGACTCAGATCCAGGAAACCGCGGTCGATTTCCTGGTAGGAAGAGCCCCCCCCCCCCCCTCTATCGATCGCGCGTCGAGGGAAGGGGTCACGAGCGTCGCCTCACGGGAGCAAGCAGGCCTTTGCCAAAGTCTAATTAATGCCGGGTCGGGAAGAGGGCGCCAAGATGCCGCTTTCCTGAACATCAGGAAATTAACGAAAAGTGATAGTAGTTCGTTATTGTGATAAAAATCCGTAATTCAATAACGGCCAGCACGGTTGGTGATAACGAATAAGTCTGTTTAAAAAGCCCGAATAAATATTTTGGTACGGGAATTTTGAGAAATATCGCCGGAAATAAGCCATCGCTTGCGTTAAATTTAAAAATGAATGATCACCAATAAAATAACTAAAACTCATCCTTGTTGGAAATTCACCAGCAGCTTGAAAATCTGTGTCATAGGGTCACTGAACCGATCCTGGTAATCGATGGACGAACTCAGTGCACAGCTGGTCCCAGGTATACGACACTACCCAAAGTTAAGGGTCACAATGTCAGGTGCGTCCAGGTCAACGTACCGAATATTCACTTCACTGCACGGCTACTAACACTGATCACTTTATTTACTTTTCATGGAACGTCTTGTTCCTACGTTTTAAAAATTGGTGACCCCGAAAGGGGCCGATTGTTATCAATTGAAGAATTGCTCCACATGGCGACCGTCATTGTCCACGCATGCTTCAACGCGGAGAATTATTTGTCTTTGGACGCCGTGTAATGTTTGCGGCGTTACGTTTGCCACCGCTGCGTGAATAAGCGTAATTGCTTCTTCCGAGGTGTCCACCGGCTGACGATACACCTCATTCTGAAATGATTGTTGTACAACAAATACAAAACGTAAGTAAAAAAAAGAATATCTACAACAGGAATAAGTAAAGAGTAACAGCAATAATCAAATTACCTTCAGGTAGCCCCAGAAGAAAAAATCCAGCGGATTCATATCGGGTGACCGTGGGGGCCACGCAACGTGGGCCTCTGGCCCGCCGTGGCCGATCCACCTGTCCTGAAAGGTTTCACCTAAATAAGCGCGGACATTCGCGGTGTAATGTGGCCCAGCTCCGTCATGCTGGTAGTACATGTTCTGTCGGATCTCATATGGAATATTGTCCATAAGATCCGGCAGAACATGTTCTAAAAAATATTTATACGCTGGGCCGTCCAGCCTGTCTGGCAGAATGTACGGCCCAACGATAAATTCGCCACAAATGCCGACCCATAGGTTGATCGACCAACGCACTTGTGCTGCACGTGGACGAAGCGTTAGGGGATTTTCGTCGCTCCACACATGCATATTGTGGGAATTGAAGCATCCTTCCCTATTGAAAACTGTTTCATCCGCCCACAATATGAACGACGGATACCTTCGCACTTCTCCCAACAGCCACCTGAAGTATTGAACCCGCTGGATGTAATCCCCGGCGTGCAAATGTTGCACCCGTACATATTTGTACGGATGCAACCTGCGATCCCTGAGGATTCGTTGTATCGTCGTCCTGCTGACACTAGAACAAAATGCAAAAACATCCACTATTAGATAACATTTTTTTTTCTTAATTAATAATTGCTGCAGTTATCTTGAACTGTGACTTACTTTAGGCGACGGCTCAAGATGCGCAAACTGATTGTTGGGTCGGCTTCAACGGCGTCGAGGATTCTCTCGATGGTGCCCAGATTTCGCGCTGCTGCGGGTCTGCCCACCTCGCTGCCTCGCGGCATCATGGACCCGAGACGGGGCGCATTGTCTTTAACACCTTTACCTCGAGGTGAAACGGTAAAGGACTTTTCGATATCTTCTGGCATCAGGATAATGCATATCCCGCATTGTCCCTCAATTCAGGGACAAATCGCGTTGACGAATTCCGTGCGAGAGAAGGTGGGCTTGAAGTTCGATTGGTTCTAAACTAACCAATCGGGCCTGCTTATCTCTCGTGTCTAAACACGCGCTCAAAATTCAAAACAAAAGCATGCGTCGACGTATTCCGTGCGAGAGAAGGTGGACCTTGGGGAGGAGATATTGCTGTGAATAGGGCCTCTTCAGGACAGTGGCCAATTGGGAGGGCTGCAGGACAGATTGGATAGATTAGGGCCAATCGGACTTCAAGCCCACCATCTCTCACACGGAATACGTCGACGCGTGCTTTTGTTTTGAAATTCGAGCACGTGTTTATACTCGAGAGATAAGGGGTCCGTCTTTAATTTGAAGGTAGGACGAAGCAGGCGGGACTACGCGCAGTCAGCGGACTACCCCTTCTCTTCCTGTGTCTTTCCGCGAGGCGTATTGATATTGGGTAATACTCTGTAATTTCTGGTTCTCCAAAATTAATCAGGCTGATCAGCCAGAGCATTTCACCAGGGTCGCGGTTTATGACCGTATTGTCCCGCCTGTCGGCGGTAGAGAACGGTTTCCTACAGTTTCGGATAATTTATGACTTAACTGGTTCCGCCTCGTAGCAGACGTGAACTCAGGGTATCGGATAGGGGAAACAGGAATGGTATGCATTTTCTTCTTTATAGCAACTCGAAGACGTTCTGCTTCTCTTCCCTTCTGACCCTTTCGAACCGATACACGTGGTGTCTGTTTTCTATCTCGAAGCAATGGGTACATTGGCAGTAGAAGGACGGAGCGCGGGCTTTTGTGAAAGTGTTCGTTGCACTTCTGCAAAACACGTGTGTTCCGAAAATGTGCTGGGTTCTTTTTACCTAAAGCCTCTTGTTCTGGTGGGAGTAAACTCATAATGGAACCAGAGAAGCTACTTGGGGGTAGCGGAAGTTGGTTGGAAAAAATCCTGCCAGTCAGCTACCAATCGCGTTGCAGAAATGTTCACGGCCCAAGAATACTACAGGATGTTCTGGGTGTACGCCCGGAACAACGGGGACGCAAGTGCTGCTGTGCGAGCGTTTGCGCTAGAATATCCTCAGATCCGAACGCCAAGCGAGGATACATTTCGTCGGTTAGCGTCGAGGCTATTCTCGACGGGGTCCATGATGCCGCGAGACAGCGAGGTGGGCAGACCCGCAGCAGCGCGAAATCTGGGCACCATCGACAGAATCCTCGACGCCGTTGAAGCCGACCCAACAATCAGTTTGCGCATCTTGAGCCGTCGCCTAAAGTAAGTCACAGTTCAAGATAACTGCAGCAATTATTAATTAAGAAAAAAAAATGTTATCTAATAGTGGATGTTTTTGCATTTTGTTCTAGTGTCAGCAGGACGACGATACAACGAATCCTCAGGGATCGCAGGTTGCATCCGTACAAATATGTACGGGTGCAACATTTGCACGCCGGGGATTACATCCAGCGGGTTCAATACTTCAGGTGGCTGTTGGGAGAAGTGCGAAGGTATCCGTCGTTCATATTGTGGGCGGATGAAGCAGTTTTCAATAGGGAAGGATGCTTCAATTCCCACAATATGCATGTGTGGAGCGACGAAATCCCCTAGCGCTTCGTCCACGTGCAGCACAAGTGCGTTGGTCGATCAACCTATGGGCCGGCATTTGTGGCGAATTTATCGTTGGGCCGTACATTCTGCCAGACAGGCTGGACGGCCCAGCGTATAAATATTTTTTAGAACATGTTCTGCCGGATCTTATGGACAATATTCCATATGAGATCCGACAGAACATGTACTACCAGCATGACTGAGCTGGGCCACATTACACCGCGAATGTCCGCGCTTATTTAGGTGAAACCTTTCAGGACAGGTGGATCGGCCACGGCGGGCCAGAGGCCCACGTTGCGTGGCCCCCACGGTCACCGGATATGAATCCGCTGGATTTTTTCTTCTGGGGCTACCTGAAGGTAATTTGATTATTGCTGTTACTCTTTATTTATTCCTGTTGTAGATATTCTTTTTTTTACTTACGTTTTGTATTTGTTGTACAACAATCATTTCAGAATGAGGTGTATCGTCAGCCGGTGGACACCTCGGAAGAAGCAATTACGCTTATTCACGCAGCGGTGGCAAACGTAACGCCGCAAACATTACACGGCGTCCAAAGACAAATAATTCTCCGCGTTGAAGCATGCGTGGACAATGACGGTCGCCATGTGGAGCAATTCTTCAATTGATAACAATCGGCCCCTTTCGGGGCCACCAATTTTTAAAACGTAGGAACAAGACGTTCCATGAAAAGTAAATAAAGTGATCAGTGTTAGTAGCCGTGCAGTGAAGTGAATATTCGGTACGTTGACCTGGACGCACCTGACATTGTAACCCTTAACTTTGGGTAGTGTCGTATGCCTGGGACCAGTTGTGCACTGAGTTCGTCCATCGATTACCAGGATCGGTTCAGTGACCCTATGACACAAGATTTTCAAGCTGCTGGTGAATTTCCAACAAGGATGAGTTTTAGTTATTTTATTGGTGATCATTCATTTTTAAATTTAACGCAAGCGATGGCTTATTTCCGGCGATATTTCTCAAAATTCCCGTACCAAAATATTTATTCGGGCTTTTTAAACAGACTTATTCGTTATCACCAACAGTGCTGGCGGTTATTGAATTACGGATTTTTATCACAATAACGAACTACTATCACTTTTCGTTAATTTCCTGATACATTACCTTTTCGTGGCTACGTTAATAACACAAGGAAATTTACGTATTCCTTATCCTCCCACTTCAAATAATTATTATTTTCGAATCGTCTAAAAAAAAACTGCGTATTTGTCTTTTTACGTTACACGTGATTTTCATCCATTTATCCTTTATTCATTATTCACTTTAAATGACGAACGAACCATGACAACATGTTAGATTTTATTTGTTTCGTCTTTTTCATTTGCCATTCTATGCAATTTTCTTCGATGCATGCCGAGTTGTTTGTTCGCACTCGTAGCGCGGCTCGTAGCCACGCTGGCGCGGGAACTCGGCCGTCAGACTCGCGCTCTGATTGGTCGGTGCTTTTTATTAATATCTCGTTAACGAAACCTCGGAGAGCATTTTCGCAAAGGAAAAAGTTGTTTGCAATCACCCCCCGAATCACCCCCTTTAAGGACCCGCAGCATTTTTAGACACCCTGTATATGAGATATATATTGTATATGCGAAGCGGTTCGTCGATAACATGGATACAGCGATAGAATTGTGCAGAGAGGAGCGATGCACAGTGGTCGGAATCGCCGAAAACGTGACTAAAAATCCTTGCGTTCACATTTCACACTTTATCATTATGAAGATGGTGGTCATCCCAGGGGTTTTTGGGGTCGCAGAATCTAATTCCGAGGTCAAAGTTTTTATTAGATTAAAACTAAACCCTGTAGGGGGAGGAAATGTCGATAAAATAATGTTATGTTTTGTTTAACAGTACTGTCTGATTTGATTACGTTATTTGAAGTTAATTACGGCATCAAATTTTGAAAAATTAACAGAGCGTTTTTATGATAGCAAAAGCTATTAAGCGCGCGGAAACTAAAAGGTAAATAATTTGTATAAATTCACACTTCGGATATTGAAAATGCTTTCATTTATCCATAAGATGGAATTGTGCATTCATTCGAGTAGGTAGGCTATGCCGATTCTGCGACCGCTCGGCGAGGGGTGAGGCGGAGCGGGGGGTACCACGGGCGCGGGACGAGGCGTGGAGGGGATAGCGCGCCTCTCGGGCGCGATAGGCGAGGGGCGAGGCGGGGAGGGGGGTACCGAGTTCATGTGTGAGGGGGGTTGACGTCACAGGGGCGGGGGATTTTAAGATAGCGTCTCGTGAAAGAATGCAACGTCGCGCTCGTATAAACATCCGCCAACGAAAACGTAGGGCGATAATTATTCGGATATCGTCTCGAATATTTTTTTAAAGTTTGGGGCCGTCGTTTTATCACCAACGCTGTAATCCGATACACGTGGTAACGCATCGGACGCAAGCGACGTTAGACGCGTGTATAGAAGGAAAAGGTACAGCGTAAGAGAGAGAGAGAGAGAGAGAGAGAGAGAGAGAGAGAGAGAGAGAGATTCAATGGGGACACTTGGGAACCGCGCGAGAATAACATTCGAGGGGAAAAGTCTTGAATTTTCCCAGACGTCGAGTAACCGTCAACTCGTACTTAAACTGATAGCGAACTCTAAGGAAACCCTACACCCAAGGCGCCTGATTTACAGCAGACCGGTGTCAGGACCGCCCATACTGCCTATCCTAAAACACAATTGTCATTCGCTAAGTCTATACCTCTCAGGATGACATAACGAGGAAAAAAACCAGACATCTGGCTAGCAAACCTATCCAGATTGCTCGGTCGGATCGTCTCACCAGGGTTACGGTTTATGACTGCATTGTTCCACGAGTCAGGGGCATGTGCCGGTTCGAGGTTACCACTTACCACCCGCTGACAGAGCAATTCTACGGTTTATCTCAGAGCGAAGATAGTCGAAATTCCCAAAGAAAACGCCACGATGTCGATTGCCTCTTGGTCATCTGGCAGGCAAGTAATTGCCCATCGTATTAGTAGGAAAGGATATTATAAATGAGTCGTTACAGGTATTAATGTGAAAATCGTCCATTTATTAAAACATATACGCATACTATAGTGGTACGTGAATTACATCGCGCAACATGGATTGCGTTAATAACGCTGACAATTCACAATCGATCAAAGAATGCCGTTCGAAATAGTCGCTTTTGGAAATTAATTTTACATAATCCGTTGGCGCGGTAGTGCCACGTAGAACGTCTACGAAGGCGGTATATTTACTGCTTACAGAGTATATATTTTCGGTCAAGCAGGTGAACATATGATTAATGCAATGTTCATAGGCGAACAGTTTACGCATCGCGACTTCCGTCATGTATAAGGAAACGCGATTATCAGTGACTTTGACGAGTTGATCATTATGCATGCGCGTGAATTCCATTCGCAAATGATCAATTACAATGTGGGTTTGAGGCGATGTTGCATTGTCGCGTAATCTTTGAAATATGTCAGCCCCATTTTGCAGCACAACTCGCCGCCTTTATTGTCGACTATGGTGATCTCGACACGGCACGAACCTATGCCAATGCGAATTCTAATGGTTAGCCTTTTATAGGCTGTCGAGGTTAAAGGGTAATCGCGCCCCAGGATCCGTACGTTTAATGGTTTTGGCGTTTTCGATGTTTTTGGCGTTGCGGATTCAGAACTGTAAGAAACGTGTACACGGAATTAATGATTTGTGCGTTTACAGTGAAAGAAGTAAGCGAATGAAGTAAGTGAAAAGTGTATAGTAATATGTACGTACCTCATATCGGATTGTTGGTGTTGTTTATTGGGGGAACCGCCATCGTTGCCGGATGCACAGGACGAATCGTTGAAGCTGCGTTTGTACATTTTGATATGCACTATACGATTATACTGATCGACGGAGAAATTGACGCGAGCGATTCTTGTTAGCACTCGAGCGTAGGTGACGTTATGAAGTCTGCAAGACTGACCAACGTCGCTTTTATACAGATTCATGCACACGTTCACACCAATGTGCAAGAGTATATTGTATCAATGATGGTGATGATCATGGTTGTGTTATGGTACAAACGTTAATATGAAATGTGAATAGCGCGCGATAAATTCAAATAGTATTCGCGGCAGATTCAAATAGCGTACGCGCCAAATTTAAGGTGCAAACGTGTCGCAGAAGAGTCGGAGACTATTCGCGGTGCGAACCATAAAAGTGCAAACCATAAAAGTGCACTATAAGCTGGAATAATTAATATCGAATCATCGAAGAAGAAACTGTGATACGGACACCCCCACCACACATACTCCAGGACTACCCCTACCCTGCAACGCGTAGGGCTAGCCCTCAAGCCTAGAGAACCGAAATGCATATAAGGACGTTGACCACCGCCGCACGGGTCAAAATATCATCATGACACACATGAATGCATACGAGATGCGTCGGTGCATCGTAAGTATAGTTTTTGAAATTGAATTGGTGCGCGTATTCAATTCGGCCGCATTTGAATCAGTTTATACGTTTGTTTCAGCGGGAACAGCGGGCGATGTAATGAGTGGCGCGCGGAACGTCGACGCATATTAATAGCCGTTGTAAGTGATGTTTCATGAAATTGTGCTGGTACGCGCAGACCTTTCGACAGTGTTTTAATCTAACCGTGCGTTTGTTGCAGTATCAACAGGAGATGGCGATGCTGTCGTGGAGCGCCCGCTATTTAGGGATGCTTGGACGCCTCGTAAGTAACATTTTATGAAAATTATACTGATACGCGTACACCAATCGAAGATGTTTTATTCGATTCCCGCGTTTGTTTCAGCGCCGCTGCGACGTAGAGATACACGCCCGCGACGGCGATCGGGATGCAATCATCCAACTGCTCGTGAGTGATGTTTAGTGCAAATTGTATTGGCATACGTATACCTACCATTCGATGGCGGTTTAATTAAGTTGTGTGTGTGTGTGTGTGTGTGTGTGTGTATTTGTTTCAGCACCAAGAATACGAAGCACGTAGCGACGGGCGAATTTGCACGGAACTGCGGGAAAGGATCCGCTTTGCCCGGCGCATATGGCGCAAATATACCACGCAGGTGGATTTTCTCGCCTTCGAGGGAGAATTTTGGGGCCTCCCGAGATTATTTAAGGAGTAAGTATAAGTGAAATGTATTTCTTTGGCGTCTCGTGCGCTAATATCAGCGGTTATATAATAATAATTTGGTGTTTTCTCTGTGTGTTGCAGGAACTAACATTGGACATTAATTTAAAATAATTTTTTTGAACATATTAAATATTTTTTTTAATAAATATATTTTTTTATTCAAAACAGTGTGTGATTATTAATGTACATCCATGCATGCATACTTAAATTATAGAAACAGTATTTACGTAAAATGACGTTCATATGGGAGGGGTATTCTTACTCGCGGTTGAATCAATCAGTTATCGTCGTCGTTGCGCTCACCGCCACTGCCGCCGTTGCACTCATCTTCGCCGTTGTGCTCGTCGTCGCTATGGTTCTCATCGCTATAGAAACAAAAGAATAATTCATACATATTCGATTCCTTACATACGACGCGTAAAGTAGATGTAATGCGTGTATAGGACTTACATTTGGCAACGCTGCGTATATAATTCCATATCTTATGGACGTTCTCTAGCGCGCAAACGCCATCGTTGTCGTGAAACGCGCATCGTGGAGCATTCGTTAGAGACATAGACTTCAGGTTAGGAACGTCGGTATCATCGTAGTCGTCCGCGGTGTTAGGCGTGATCCCGCAATAATCATCGTCAACGTCGTAGCCGCCGTCGTCCTCAACGGTTCGAGCGTTGTTGATCCTTTTTCCCTTCAGCTTGTACATATCACAAATATCCTCGACGATTATGTCCGGTTGTAGCGGCAGCATTCAGGTTTTCTTTTCCGCACCTTTCACTATGGCGAAGTCGATGTTCGCGAGTGCGCTGGCGAGCAGTCCCGGAAGTTTCCAGTATGGAACGCAGCCATCCGACCAGCGGAGCCCGTGATGATGCTTCGCGAGCCAGGACGCTTTTCGAACGAATTCAGATGATTCCAGAAGTATGGCGGTTCGAAGATCCAGTGGCTGATCGTCGGCGTTTCATCGTTATTGCTGCTGTCATTGTCGCTGTTTGTGCGAATCGCGATCTCTTTGACGACGAAGTGACGTTCGGTTTTGAAAACTTGCATGTCGACAACGGCGAACATCGTTACTCGTATAAGTAGTAGCGTCGGTAGCGAAACAGTAACTGAGGACTTTGACATCGACATCATCGTTTTAAAACAGTAGCAGTATTCGCAGTAGTAGTAGTAGTATTAATCGTTCACGCACGCACACTATATTAGTTTGCGTACCACGTTGGTTAAAGGGTTGTATTCGACTATGCGTTCGTGTATCATCAAACAGTAAGCGGTAGTATTAGCGGGAACATTTTCTTTGCATTCGAAATCTATTCGCACGTCCACCGTGGCGCTCTTTAACGACTCGTTTTGCCTAGAACAATCTATGACCGCGATAGGCGCGTATCGAAAGAATTCGATCGCGTTCAGCAACGGTTCTCCGTGTCCGTAGTACGATCAACGGAATTTCGCGTACATATCGTACAGGATCGCGTATTTATACTTATCGAAATCCAAGTTCAAGTCGTCGTACGGATACGCCTCGGAATTTAGGTACAATCGAACGTTTGTGAGATTACACGGATCGAATGTGCTCGAGGATCTATCGGAGCGACCCTGTCGATCAGTTTGTACGGCGAACATCACGTATCGAGGTTTCTCGATTTGCGACGTAGCTTTCACGGTCCACGTGTGCTTCGTTGTCGCTTGCAGTAACGGGTACTCGTTCATGGCCCACGATCGGAAACTCATCGCGATCGGCCGACCGCTTTCCAGGATACGCAGTATCGATAGTTTATTCACTTCATCCAAAACGATGTGGGGCATACGCCACTGAACCTTGCGTATCTCTAGTTTCGGTCTCGCAGTGGCGGATGTACAGTGCATCGCGTTCGTATCGACTCGCGATCGAATAAGGATCAGCTCGTGCCGCGCCTTCATCACGATGAGTTTGTAATCCTCGCAGAATCCTAATAACATGTTCATGGGTACGCAGAAATTGAAAGAGCCCGAATGAAAAATATCTTTATCGTAGTCGATGGTATGATTCCAACCGGCATTCGCAAACACTTTGCTTCTATCGACCGACAATGAAACGTAATTTTTCAACGTCGTAGTGATCCCGGGATTTCGGCAATGATCAATCTCTACACCGTTCAATTCATATCGAATCTCATCGAACATGTCGATAACTGCGGTCGCGGACGTTGCCGGGCTTTTCGCATCCTGCGCCGTCAACGTGCCACGACCTTCGATGTAGAGAAAACTTTCGCACGGGAGCGTGTACAGATCTTGCTGCTGTATGGGGATTCTTATCTCATCGTTACTGTCGAACGTCGTGTTGGCGTACGGATTATACGTGTGGTACTCAATCTTCATGATACGATTGTCGAAGGTTGGCGTATTCGCCATGCTATTCAAACAAGACGGCACGAACAACGATCACGTGAACACAGACATGACGCTCGAGTTTTTCAACGAAGTGTGCGCGAGATGTTGGCGTCGACGATACGATTTCGTGGTGATCGATAAGGATAGTTCCATGTACGAAGGTCGATATCGGAGAGGATTTGACGAGTTCGTCGTAGCTCGCGGACCTCAGTAAACCGCGAGTCGTTCATCGATCAACACGATATGTCTAACGAATCCACGACGACGCCGACGACTACGATAACCTCGAGCAACGCCGATGCGAAGCATACGCGTAAACATCGCCGACGTCATCGACAAAAAGGGGCGAAACACCAAAAAGAAACGAAACGCCAGGGTGTGGACGCAAAGGTGAATGCAAAGGTAGAAATTGCCAAAGTCAGCGACGTTATACATAAAAAGTGCTTAGCCTTGAAAATTGGTAAAATGGCTACGGAAGCGGCTGTGGAGGCGAGCACGCGTCCCATCGTCGAACGGCTGAAACGATTGGTCGAGAACGGGTCCGCGTTGAAAACGCGCTCAACGCCTCGATCGCGGTCTGTGAATAGGAAACACGAATACGATCAACAACAATCGTTGAAGAGACTCCGAACCGCCACTGCGGATACATCCAAGGAACTTTCGAATAACCTTCCAGATTCAAGCGGCGGCGACGGCGACGGCGATGACGACGACGACGACGACGACGACGATGACAACAGCGATGTTGTTGATGATGTCGACGACGATGAAAAAATTCGGGATGATGAGTCGCCAGCAAAGGTTCGCGATTTGGATACGCTGCGTAGCCCCGTCGATGATATCGATGTGTATATACGGAACGCCAAAGGACCCTTATCGCGAGAATACCTGCGACTATTCTTCACCGAAACCAAGAAACGAATCGATGACGTGTACGGCGTATATTTGGGGCCCGACGAAGACCTAATGATCGGCGCCGTGCTCACCATTGACGGTGACGGCGATGACATTCGCGTGAACGGAACGCGATACCCGGGGACTCGGGGTTTGTACGAATTGCTGTTCATACAAATACCCAACGATCAGACGTGCACGGACACGGATCTTCGCTTGTACCGACGCATCTTGTTGTCGACGAATGCGCATGAGCGAAACCATTCGCCGAGCAAGCCCACGCTGAGTAACAGGGGGTACAAGTATAAGAAAATCATATCCTCGGTGATCGACGGGGTGCGGACATCGGGTATCAGACGCGTTAGGGGCAATGGTAGGGACGGCGGCGGGCGCGGCACGCGACATGGTCTAGGATTACCCATCGACGAATCGATGACGGTCACCGATAACGCGATCGATTACGTGTACTGGGACGATCCGAACGAAATGGTCGATAGACTTGGGTTGCTCGTGGCATCGCGCGCGGCAGGTCACACGGGTCACGATAACGAAATCGCATCGATCGTGGAGGAACTTCGCGA
>CM055677.1:41622390-41634890 GCA_029448645.1 Andrena camellia
TGAACTGAACGCGGAAACAGTGGTGCTAGAAACGCTTAAGATTCGCGATACCGTGGGTGTTCAATCATTGTGCGAGGCCGCATGGACCAGTATTTTTGACTATGGAATTGAATTTTTTACACGCGAGCAGCGCGATGTGATGAAACATATCGCGCGATACGGTAGTGCTATCGAGTGTACGGTGTCATGCATTGTGGATGATAAGGATATTTTGATACGTAAAGATATGTATACTACAGCGATCGCATGTACGCCATTGATGCTGTTACGCGATATCGAGAACAACTCGACGAAAGTACACAAGGGATTATATCCTACAGCGATAATGCCCGTAGGTACGTTTCTAGACGATGAATTACGACGTTACATTCGCGAGTGTCCGAGACGAGTGGAATGGGCCTTTAACCGAATAGTACGTTATGTTGATAAGGGTCGATATATATGGTCATTCCAACCGTTAATGTTAGCGGTACGAGTCCGATATCCTGACGCGAGTTTGACTACGTGGCGGAAACGTGTCGCGGAACGGTATACAGTCTGTTATATCAAGTGACAACATGGATACGTTCAAGAACGCGTTCGTGCTTTTGGCTCGAATGTCCGAACTTTTGAGGACCACCGCGGAATTTCGCGAGTGGATGGACAGGTGCGACGAGACCGTACGACACATGGTCGCGTATCAACGAGGCGAACGCGTGCCGGTGTGGGAGAAGCAACGGATGGTGTCGCTGCTCGCGCGAACGCAAACATTGCGCGCGATAGTGCGAGGACGATTATCGCGAGTAGGGTGCGGGGTCGCCGCTCGAGCGACGGCACCCAAGGTCGTGTGGGAGGAAGTCGAAACAGCGTTCGAGAAGCGTTTGTTGACCGGCGCTGTGATCAACGTAGGGATCGCCGATCCACGCCGATTCTTCGAGAATGCCCGTCGACTTGTGATTTCTCGCGTTACGAACGCCATTACGGAGCACCGCAGCATATCCGTGAACACCGTGCTAAACGCGGAATTCATGTTGCGGGACGAGAAGGACGTAAAGAGTTTCGCGACACGCAATCACGTACTGTTCATGTCGTCGAACGTTCGCGAGTGGTACGCGACTCAAGTGATAGCTCCGACGTTGGTGGCGATGGAGGAGTTTCAGGAGCGCGAGAGTGGCTGGACCTTACGGGCGGTACAGAATCTCCTGATTAACATTAATAAGCATAATCCGTTGCGCGCCGGTTGCGACGTACCGCTTCCGCGAGCGGTTATGTTGAAAAGAGCGGTAGTGTAAAGAGAACGCGTGTTTTTTGTGGTCGGTCGTCGCTAGTCTGTTCCCGGCTGATACAAACGGCGACAGGATGACATCGTATCCGCATTATTCGTCGGTGCTCCGTACGGATGGTGTGCAACTTCCCATGACGATGGACCAGGTACGGAAATTCGAGGTGGCCAACGAAGTGTCCGTGAACGTATACCTGTGGGACAACGAGGACGGATGCGTGCCTCTACGCGTGTCCGGCAACAAACGGGAAGGGAGGCACGCGAACGTGCTGCTGGTACAGGACGGCAAGGATTCGCAGCGGTACCATTTCGCCTGCATTCGCAATCTCTCCCGCTTAATATCCAGTCAACTCAGCAACCATTATGGCAGAGTGTTCGTGTGCGATAGGTATGCAAATAAGAATAAAAAATCAAAAATTCGAGCGATACGTAGCGAGCGAAGCGTTTACAATGTATTTTTTTGTTTCCGTACATGTTTCAGGTGCCTAAACTTTTTCTCCTCGGTGGATCGATTGCAGCGGCACACCGCAGATTGCACGCGCTTGAACGAGTGCACGGTTCAATTGCCGTCCGAAGAGGAGAAAATTTTGAGGTTCCAGCATCACGAACGCAAGGAACGCGTGCCATTCGTGATTTACGCGGACTTCGAATGTCCGCTGGAGGCGATTGATCAACCGGCGATAGATCGTCGTCGCACGTACGAGTATCAACGTCACAGAGCGCACAGCGTGGGATACTACGTGCATTGTTCCGACGATCAGGCTCTGTGCGGGTACCGAGCGCGTCGCAGTGACACCGACTGTGTGCAATGGTTTGTGCGCGAACTGCGGGAATTCGCGAACGTTGCGTACTCGTGGTTGTGCGTGAAGAAACCGATGACTCCCTTAACGCGACAGCAGTGGACGAGTTTTCACGAGGCGACCGCGTGTCACGTGTGCGAGGGACCGAGGCGAGGACGATGCGAAAGTGCGCGATCATTGCCACTCGACGGGTGAGTACAGGGGTGCAGCGCACAGATCGTGCAACTTACGGTATCAACGTTCGTGCACGATACCTGTGGTGTTCCACAACCTGTCCGGCTACGACGCGCACTTCGTCATCAAGGAGTTGGCAGACGCGTTCGAGGGAAAGATCAACCTCCTACCGATAACGAAGGAACGATACATATCCTTTACGAAGAACGTCGAGGACCTCAGGGGCGAACGCAAGAACTGGAGAAAAATGTTGAAGTTTCGCTTCGTCGACTCGTTCAAGTTCATGGCCACGAGTCTGCAGAAACTCGCGTCGGATCTCGGGAAGGACAGACTTACGATCCTAAGACGCGAGTTCGAACATCTCCCTGACGAACAATTCGATCTCCTCACCAGAAAGGGGGTTTTCCCGTACGATTACGTGGCGTCGTACGACAAACTGAACGATACGCGACTGCCGCCTCGTGACGCGTTCTACAATCGTCTGAACGATAGCGATGTGTCGGAGGCTGATTACGCGCACGCAACCAACGTGTGGAACACATTTCGTATACAGACATTAGGCGAGTACAGTGATTTGTATTTGAAGACGGACGTGTTGTTGCTCGCCGACGTGTTCGAAAACTTTCGTATGGACTCTATCGCGAGCTACGAACTGGACCCGGCGCATTACTGTACGTTACCGGCGTTCACGTGGGACGCGATGTTGAAATACACGCGCGTCGAATTGGAACTGCTCACCGACGTGGACATGCTGTTGTTCGTGGAGCGAGGTATACGCGGAGGCCTGAGCCAGTGCTCGCACAGGTACGCGCGCGCCAACAACAAGTACCTGCCGACATCGATGTACGACGCGTCGCAACCATCCACGTACTTGATGTACTTCGACGTGAACAACCTGTACGGATGGGCGATGTCGCAGGCGATGCCGCGCAGTGGATTCCGATGGCTGGACGACGACGCGGTTGCCGCTTTGGACGCGAACTCCTTGCCGGAGGACGACGGACCGGAGGGCTACCTGCTGGAAGTGGACCTCGAGTATCCGCGGGACATTCACGACGAGCACGCGGACCTTCCGTTCTGTCCTGTTCGCGAGCACGCGCCCATCGGTAAGCAGACGAAGCTGATCGCCACGCTCCGCGACAAAGAACGATACGTGATCCACTATCGGTACTTGAAGCAGTGCATTCGACACGGACTTCGCGTATCGAGAATTCATCGCGTTCTGCGGTTCGATCAATCGCGTTGGTTGCGCGACTACATCATGCTGAACACGGAGTTGAGAACGCGAGCGACCAGCGATTTCCAGAAAACACTGTACAAGCTAATGAACAATGCCGTGTACGGGAAAACGATGGAGAACATTCGAAATCGAGTGGACGTGCGACTGGTGACGCGGTGGGACGGACGTTACGGCGCCGAATCGTTGATCGCGAAACCAAATTTCCATAGTCGCGCGATATTTTCCGAACACTTGGTCGCTATCGAGATGCGAAAATTAAAAGTGAAGTTCGACAAGCCCATATACGTGGGCATGAGCGTGTTGGACGTGTCCAAGGTGTGCTTGTACGAATTTCACTACGACTACATGCGCGCCAAGTTCGGTGATGGGTGCAAAGTGTTGTACACGGACACCGACAGTCTCATGTATCTGCTGCGGTGCGAGGACGCTTACGAGCAGCTGAAAAGTGACGTCAGTGCGCGATTCGACACGAGCGATTACGCGGTGGACAACCCGTACGGTATGCCGCGCGTAAACAAGAAGGTGCCGGGACTCATGAAGGACGAGAACAACGGTGCCTTGATGACGGAGTTCGTGGGACTTCGATCGAAGATGTACGCGACTCGAGTGCGTGACGCGTCGTCGTCGTCGGGAACGTCCGAGACGAAAAAAGTGAAGGGGGTGAAGAGAAGTGTCGTAACGAACGAAATACGTTTCGAGGACTACGTGCGGTGTCTTCTCGAGCACGCGGAAACTACGGTACGACAGAACCATATTCGCGCCCGATTACACGATGTGTATTCCGTGAACAAACTGAAGATCGCGCTCAGTCCGTACGACGATAAGCGTTACGTTCTAGCCGATCGGATCGAAACCCTTCCGTGGGGGCACTATCGGATTCCCGAGTGCGACGACAGTGATAGCGACAGTGGTACGGTTAAGTAGATAAGATAGTTATGTGTATAGTTATATGTATATATGTAGATTCGTAGTAATGTCGCGTACGATAAATATATATTGATATGTATACAAGTATGATACACTGTATGAACGTAGAGGGGGTTTTTAGTGGGTATGCTAGAAATGGAGAGTCCCACATAACCCCTACATAACTGTTGTCGGGGTATGCGTAATGCATTTTCCCCCTCTTTTAAAAAAAAAAAAAAAAAAAAAGTATGCAATGGATTGACATAAAATGTTTTTTCTTAATATATCCATGTATAATATTACACATTCACGTAAATAATGTACAAAGATCATGATATATATTGTGCTTTATTTTTTGTTAAATACAAAGAACGAAATAAATGTATATGTATATATAATAGTAATAGTAATAAAGAGTTGCTATTGAATCAGAGAACATCCTTTTCCCGTATCCACGAGTTCTTGGACGTGTCGAATCCTAACCATTTCACGTACGCCTGGTTACCCTTGCGACGAATAATCTTCTCGATCAGATATACGTCCGGATTCGCGACCGAATGCAGTTCGTGCTCGTAGAATCCGCCCGTAGAATGTACGTGACAGGACGCGTTCGTTGTACAGCGGTGATTTCGAACACCTCGGTCGACCAGTTCGGCGTGTATCCTTTCTCGAAGATCGTCTTGAATTTGCTGACGCGTACTTTGTCGCCGACGCGGAATTTGGCGCGTTGTCGTCGTAGTCGTTGCTCGACACCCGACGATACGACGAACGGTAAACGAGTGGCGGAGGTCACGTCGACGGGTCGCGCGTTGATCGCGCGATGTTTACGATGATTGTAGGTGCGCACGAGCGTCGGCAGCAGATCCAACCAGCGATAAGAGGCTTTCAAGGAGAATTGTTTCCACATCAGATTCTTCAGCGTGCGATTGAAACGCTCGACGATCGACGCTTTCATCATGCTGTACGTCGAGTAGTGGTTGATTCCGCGAGTCTTCGCGCATCGTTGAAACTCCGCGTTGTAGAACTCCTTTCCCATGTCGGTTTGCAGGTTTCGCGGACATCTGCCGCTTCGTCGCAACACGGTCGCGAACGCCTCGGTAACGTCGCGGCCGCTTTTCGTTTTCACGGGAACGGCCCACGCGTACTTGCTGAACGTATCGATGATCGTGAGTATGTAGTTGTAGCCGCGATTGTGGGTTGCGTACGCGCGCATTTCCACCAAATCTGCCTGCCACAGATCGTCGTAGCCTCGAGTGACTACGCGTCTCCGTGGGAAATTTCGCCTCGCTGGAGCGTGCAGTTCGTCGACCAGTTGTACTCGCTCCTTACTCGCGTCCATAGCGACGATAACGTTCCACGACAAGCAACAGATACCGCACCAGGCACTCGAAGCACGTAAGGTGTCGACTGGGTTTGTCGTCGTCGTCTTCGCTCATCGCGACGCTTCCTTGCGTTTCTGTACTTCCGCGATCAATGTCGCAAGCACGTCGAGTCTATCCTGCAAGTGATCAAATTGTTGTTGCAGCGTGGTATTTATCGAATTCTTCGAATCACGGATGCGTCCTTCCACGGCGGTATTTATCGCGGTCGTCAAAGCGTTCAGTCGCGTCGTCGTCGATTCGTTCACGTCGTACACGTATCGTTTCGTCGCAGCGTCGGTATCCTCCTCCGGATGCGCCACGCGACGTATCTTGCGTTCCATAGCGTCGAACGTTGACCGATCGGTGCCCAGACACAGCGCGTTCTCTCGCACGTGATTCGCGACGTACAGATTCCGCGAGCGAATCGTCTCCGTGCGTCGATCGTTGTTGTCGTCGTCGTCGTCGTCGTTGTCGGTACTACCGTGCAAAGGTGCTCCAAACTTGTTTACTGACATGTTGGGTGAGCGGTGATCGCGAACGAGACTGACGCGTAATCGAACCGACCGATCAATTTATGATGAGACCGGCTTCGCGAAGTTCCTCCAAGATTGACGCGATTTCGTTGTCGTGTCCGGTGTGTCCGGCCGCGCGCGACGCCAAGAGCAATCACAGTCTATCGACCAATTCGTTCGGATCGTCCCAGTACACGTAATCGATCGCGTTATCGGTAACCGTCATCGCGTCATCGGTGGGCAATCCTCGACCTTCGTGCGTGACGCTGTCGCCAGAAACGCGGTCTCCACTACGCAACAACTCCGACACGATCTTTCGGTACTTGTAACCCTTGTTGCCTAGCGTAGGTTTGCTAGCCGAATAGTCCCGTCGATGCGCGTTCGTCGCCAACAAGATGTCGCGGTACGCCTCGAGATCGGCGTTCGTGTACGCTTGCTCGTTGGGCACTCGCATGAACAGCAGTTCGTACAAGCCTCGCGTACCAGCGAATCGCTTGCCTTTCACGTCAACGTCGTCGTTCTCGCCGATAGCGAGCACGGAATCGCCGATCATCAGCTGTTCGTCGTCGTCTAGGTACACGCCGTACACGTTGTCGATGAGTTTCTTAGTGTCGGTGAAGAACAAGCGCAGATATTCGCGCGATAGCGGTCCGCTGACGTTTCGAGTGTACGCGTCGAGGTTTTCGACGGTGGTGGTTGTGGTTTTTGGATCGAGAACTTCTCGAATCGTCTCGTCCGTCTCGCCATGGTCCGGCTCATGTTCCTCGGTTGTTTCGTAGACGGTGCTGTCGTCGTCGTCGTTCGAATCCGGAAGTGGAGTCGTTTCGGGCAGTATCGCCGCTTCGGTCGTGGACGGAGTAAAGGATAATCGTTTCTTCGAACGTTGTTGCTTCCGCTTGACGAGCGATGACGTCGCTGGACTCGTTTTCCACGTCGCGGTGTTCTCGGCTAAATGTTTCAGCGGTTCGACGATCGGACGCGCGCTCTCCTCCGCAGCAGCTTTCGTCGCCATTTTACCGAGTTTCAGGTTCATGTATTTTCGTCGAATAGCGGCGCTGATTTTAACAATTTTCTTCTTCGTCTCGACCTCTCGCGGCTGTTGTTTTTGTTGCTGTTGTTGTCTACGACGCCGTTTCTGTTGTATGTCTCGTTGTTGCGCGATCTCAATGTTTACACCGCTGGTAGCTGTTTCGTTAGACATCCTGGTGTGTGTGTGTGTGTGTGTGTGTGGGTTGCTCGACGAAGGACTCGCGATCTACTGAGGTTCACGAGCTATCGCGAACTCGTTAAATCCTCGTCGATATCGACCATCGTACCGGGCACGGTCCTTGTCGATGACAACGAAGTCGTAGCGTCGTTTCCAGCATTTGGCGCACAGGTCGGTGAACGCCTCGAACGTCATGTCCGTGTTCACGTGATCGTTGTACACGCGACGCAAGTTCGTCCCGTCCTGTTTGAACAGCACGAGAAAATTCGCGTTGTCTCTGATCAAGTGTTTCGGTATTCTCGCGTACGATTGGCACAGGTAGAAGCAATCCACGTTCACGTGCCTGCCCATGGAGAAGTATTCGCGGATCGCCGTCTGTTCGTCGCACGCCACGTCGTCGAACACGAAGATCGAATCGGGCAGAGCGTCCCTCGGCGGGACGATCTCAGCGGTGTTCGAGTAGGGAAAGTACCCGAGTCCACCGACGCGCGACAACACTCGCTCCAGATACCGATACTTTGGCTGACGCAACGATTTCGAGTACACGTACACGTTCTCGAAACGCAAACCGTTCGGACTCTCCAGCAGGCTGAGAAGCACGTTCGTTTTCCCGCACCCGGACGGACCGCAGATCACGGCTCGCACGCTGTTCGGCAACAACGAACCGTGCCTGCGCGAACGACTCTCGTCGTCCCACGTCGAATCCTCCAACGTCCTGTTCGCGGTCACGCGAATAGCGTTCGGTTGTTTTGCGAATCGCATGCTCTCTCTCTGACTCTCTCCTCGCAAGCACGCAACGTCACTGCTATTTATACCCGCGAAACCTATCGAGCGAATCAGAATCGTCGCGCTCCTCGAATCGATCGCTATCGAAGAACCGTCGACTTACGACTGGCCTCGCGTCTCCGTGCATCTGCATTTTCACGCGTATGGTTGCGGTAACGCGTAGACCAACGAAGAATAAGAAGAAGAAGACGACAGGATCGGGACTCGTGAACGCGATCATAAATCGTTTACCGTTCGAACTACACATTCCGGGATATCAGTTCTGCGGACCGGGGACGCGTTTGTCGAAGCGATTGGCTCGCGGCGACGAAGGCGCGAATCCGCTGGACGCGGCTTGTCGAGAGCACGATATCGCGTACTCTCGTCGAAAGGATTTGGAGGGACGACACGAGGCGGATCGATCGCTAGCCGAACGAGCCCGAGAACGCGTGTTCGCGAACGACGCGACTTTCGGTGAAAAAGCCGCTGCGACCGGAGTGTGGGCCGCGATGAAAGCAAAGACTAAACTCGGTATGGGTATGAGACGAGGAGTAGGAAGAAGAAGAAGAGGAAGGACTACGGGACGGAAACGCAAATCCAGAGGACAACGCCGTATCCTACCGGTAGCGAAACGCGGAGGCTTTCTTCCGCTTCTACCGCTCGTGCTGCCCGCTTTGTCGGCTATCGGAGCATTGGCCGGCGGAGCTGCCGGTATCGCCAAAGCGGTCAACGACGCGAAGGCCTCGCGCAAACATCTGGAAGAAACGATGCGTCATAATCGCGAGATGGAAGGGCGAGGATTGTATCTGTCACCGTACAAGCGCGGTGCCGGCGTGAACCTGCGACGACGACCGAGGAAAAAAAAACTCCGCTCGACCGGGCTTGCTGCGGCGACGATAACGCGACAGCAGCTACAACTGCTACCTATGACTAACCTGCAATTAGAGCGCGAGTGCGTCGACGTACCGTTCTTTCGGGGGGTATTTATGCGCGACACGCTCCCCGCGCGCGTACGATCGAACGAATGCGGTATCGCGAATCTGGACGAAAATCGCGGCGAAGGTACGCACTGTGTAGCGTACGCGAAACGCGGACCGCGCGTACAGTATTTCGACAGTTTTGGGAATTTGCGACCACCCGCGGAACTGATCGACTATTTCGGACGGGGAACGACACCTACGATCAAGTACAATCACGATCGCTTTCAACGTTTCGACCAGATGAATTGCGGTCACTTGTGCGTACAATTTCTGCGACAAAAAGCTCGGGAATTTTGGCCTCGGCGCTTCCCGAGATAAATTGACGCGCTACCTTACGTCCGCGTCACTTTCGCTCTCTCGGTCTCACTAGCGTAACCTACCGCGGTACGATGTCGCTCACGCTCACGTTAACGGGTCGGAGCAGCGTGCTCACGGTCAATTACTTTCCGCCGATCGATTTGAGCGACGGACAGTACGAATTAGGACTCGCCGACTTGGAGACGTTTCACACGATACCGAACATCGACTCGAGCAACGACACGTTCTACTTCGTCACGAACAACAACAACAAGCACGCCTCGATCCCCAGCATCGATGCCGCTAGCGACCGCGTTACGATCCCCCATGGCTCCTACGAATTAGACGCTATCGCCAAGCACTTGAAGCGTCAACTGCTCGATCGATATCCTCGAAGACGCGACGACAACGAGACCGACGACGACGACGACGACAACAAGTATCCGCTAGTGCTACGAGCTAACAACAACACCATGAAAAGCGAACTGTACTGCTCGTTCTTCGTGGACTTTACGCAACCGAACAACGTGGGATCGTTGCTGGGATTTTCGCCGACGCGTGTCTTATTGCCGAGAATCTGGTACGAGTCCGACGAACCCGTGAACATTATAAACGTTAACGTGATCAGAGTAACGTGTAACGTCACTGCCGGTGCGTACAGCAACGACAAATCCGTACACACGATTCACGAATTTTCGCCTCGCGTACCACCGGGATATAAGATATCGGAAACTCCTCGACACGTCATTTACCTACCGATCGTTGCGCGAGCGATACACGATCTAACGGTACGCATCGTCGATCAATACGATCGCCCTATAGATTTTCGCGGAGAGGAAATAACGATTCGCCTGCACGTGCAACGACGTTCGCGCGATAAGATAACGTGAGCGCGCGAGTGTTTAATATGTTGGTATTCGATCACACGTACGACTCATCAACATCATCATCATCGCTCACCGCTCCTACTCCAGTCTCTGCCGCGCATTATCGTCGAAACGCAACACCTTCACCGCCACCGACAACGCTGATAAAGACAGGGAGCGGAACAAGAGGAAGAAAAAGAAGAAGAAGCTTCAAATCGTTCACGCATCGAAACGCGCTTTTCCTACGATCCCTGGGATTCGTCGTAACGTACTAACGTTTCACTTATACGTACATACACACGTCTAACAGGATGTATACCATACTGAACGTGACGAGTACACCGACGTTCGACGATCGTATCACGAAGATCGAGGTGCACGGCTACAATCCGTACGCCAACACGACGTACGACAATAACGACGAGATACGAATACCTATTCAGCAACAAGATCTGTACACGCTCCCGTGCGAAAGTTATCTCTACGTGGAAGGACGTCTCTCTTTGATGACCGCCCCGACGACTACCGAGGAAGTGAAAGCTGCCGCGAGAGTTTTTCTGGACAACAATTGCGTCGCGTTCATGTTCGACGAGATTCGATACGAATTGAACGGCGTGGAGATCGATCGTTGTAGAAATCCGGGAATCACGACATCGCTGAAACATCACGCGTCATTGTCCGTCGAGAAGAGCAGAGCGTTGATGAACGCCGGTTGGGACCACACCATCGCACACGACCGCGACATTTTTAATAGCCCGGCGTTCAATTTCTGCGTGCCCATGAACGCGCTACTAGGATTCTGCGAAGATTACAAGCGTATCGTGATGAACGCGCGACACGAGTTGATCCTGATTCGCGCGCGAGTCGATACGAATGCGATGTACGCGACCTCTCTATCCTCCGCGATAATACCGAAACTGGAGATACGCAAGATACAATGGCGTATGCCGCACGTCCTGCTAGAAGACGCTCAAAAACTAGCGATGCTACGTCTCCTGCAAAGCGATCGACCTATCGCTATGAGTTTTCGATCGTGGCAACTGCAACAGTATCCGTTGCTGCAAACGACGACCAAACACACGTGGACCGTGAAAGCCTCGTCGCAGTTCGAGATACCGCGATACGTGATGTTCGCTACGCAAATCGAGCGAAGTTATAATCTCAAGAAAAGCGCGAGCAGATTCGACGCGTGCAAACTCACGAACGTACGATTGTTTCTGAATTCCGAGACGTATCCGTACGACGACCTGAACCTGGATTTCGATAAATCTAAATACGCGCTCCTGTACGATATGTACGCGAAATTTACCCGTTCGTACTACGGTCACGGCGAACCGTTGCTGAACACGGACGAATTTTTGCGATACGCCCCTATCGCGATCATAGATTGCTCTCGACAGAACGAGTCGGTGAAGAGCGCCACGGTGGACGTGCGAATCGACTTCGAGTGCAAAGAGAACGTACCCGCTAATACAACCGCCTACTGTCTCATCATATACGAGTGCATGGTTCAATACAATCCTTTGACGAACGTAGTGCGAAAAATCACGTGATTCCAACGACTACGACTACGACTACTATACCGATGAGTATAATCGCGAAATAGTCAGTAGCTCGTCTGCAGCCGTCGGTGACACTTGTTTTACTACATACTACTACATATTACTACCTAACAATGTTATCCGTCGTGGCCGACCTGCAAGGCTTCAAGACCGAACGTAACACGTTCGTCGCTAAGGAAATTGCGATTCTCGCGAACAATCGCGACACGGAAACGACCATTTGTCATTGGATTTTCGAACCACCGTACTCCTACGCTCGCCTGTCATCGTTCGAGAAGCGTCAAGCGACCTGGCTCACGACGAATCATCACGGACTTCGCTGGTCCGACGGTTGGGTGCCGTACCACAAGCTATCAGAAATGCTCGCTCGCGAGCTCGCAACCGTCGACATGGTGTTCGTGAAGGGTGCGGAGAAGAAGACCTGGTTATCGCAACTGCTCCTACGAACGGATGCAAGCATTGTAGACATCGTTGACATGTACGAGAAGAAGAAGAACAACAACAACAACAACAACGATGACACCTGCGACTCCGACTCCGACTCCGACGACTACGAGGACACCGACGAG